>JAODAL010040390.1:0-36955 GCA_025379985.1 Phyllomedusa bahiana
TTTAAAATTATAGGGAAAAAGGTTTTTTTTGCACTATCAAATACCGGCGGGACTAAAAATTGTGTATTCAAATTTAAGTGAAAGGCCCCTTAATGAACAAAGTGGACTGCGCCAAGTGAAAATGAACACCATCTGAAATGTATACGGATAATAAAAGGTATTTTTTGGCACCTATCAAATACACTGGAAGTGACTACAAAATTGCTGTATTCAAATTTAAGTTTTAAGGTTGCCTAAAATGAACAAAGCTGGACTGCGCCAAAGTGAAAAAAACACCTATCTGAAATGTATACGGATAATAATAAAAGTTGGTTTTGACCTATCAAATCAACGGCGGTTATAGAAAGATCTGTATCTAATAAAAGTTCAGGCTGCACAAATCAAGTAATATTTCAACAGAAACTGTTAATAAAAACCCTTTCCAATGCAGGGTCTAAAAAAAGTTGGGTGCACAATACCCCACTCCCCTTTAAAGAGCTGGCTGTCTGTCTGTGTTCGCCCGCAGCCCCCGCCCCCTCTCCACCCCTCCGCGACTGTACAGGGCTAGATGCTCCTTTAAAATTCTTTGCCTAAGTTACTAAAATTTGCAACTCTATAATCTACCTAAGTTCTAATGTTCACAGCTAAAAGCATAGCTGTCTGTGTGAACAAATAAAACAGTTTCGCTGGGGTGTTTTAACAGAGGACCGAGCACATGTCCTACTCCTATGATACACAGACACGCACTGAGGCAGGACAGGAAGGGCTGTTCTATGTAAAACCAGGTCATGTGATTTTTCCAGCAATCGCAACCATACACATTCCCCCAGTCATGACGTCGCAACAACCCAGCTTTCCCTGCTCTATTCTGTAAGTGATTTGCTGGCCGCCAAAATGTCAGGGGAGAAGCGTGAAAATGCCGATATTAATAGATTATGCGCAGATTTTCACCTAAATTATCGCGTATCGAAAAAATCTGATCACCATAAAAACCGTGCCGATTTCAACTTTGTCGATAATAATCGCTCAACACTAATTTTGAGTACAAACCTCCTTCCATCAACAAGGGCATTGAAGATGAAATGTGGCTGGGTCTTTCAGCATGACATTGATCCCAAGCACACTGCCAGGGCAACGAAGGAGTGGCTTCCTAAGAAGCATTTCAAGGTCCTGGAGTGGCCTAGCCAGTCTCCAGATCTCAACCCCATAGAAAACCTTTGGAGGGAGTGTAAAACATCACTGCTCTAGAGGAGATCTTCATGGAGGAATGACCCAACATACCAGCAACAGTATGTGCCAACCTTGTGAAGACTTACAGAAAACATTTGACCTCTGTTATTGCCAACAAAGAATATAACAAAGTATTGAGATGAGCTTTTGTTATTGACCAAATACTTATTTTACACCATAATTTGCAAATAAATTCTTTCCAAATCAGACAATGTGATTTTCTGGATTTGTTTTCTCATTTTGTCTCTCATAGTTGAGGTCTACCTATGATGTTAATTACAGGCGTCCCACAGTTTGTTTTTTTTAAAGTGGGAGACCTTGCACAATTGGTAGCTGACTAAATACTTTTTTCCCCACTCTATATATTGCTGTGCCCCTAATGATCTGTAAAAAATAAAAAAAAATTCCAATATTCCTTTTTATCATCCAGCCTCACAAAAAATTTAATAAAAAATGATAAAGAAATCTTATTTACCCGAATATGAAATGAAAATGAAAACTTATCCCGCAAATAAAAGCCCTTGCACAGATCATTACTAGAAAAGTAAAAAGTTTTTATTTATTAGTATATTGTGACATAAAAACTTATTGTTTTTAAGTGTCAGTTATGATTTATGGGTGCGAGGAGAGGCTTGTAAAAAGAAACATGGGCTGAGAAAGGGGGTGTGGTCTATAAAAAGGGCCGGCAAACTAAGCAACAAATCTGGGTGGCAAAAGTTTTAGCTTCACCACTGAATCTCCCCATTGTCTGAGTCATAGTATGCTAATAACAAAACTCCATTTCAAGTGCTTTTATTTATTTCAATAAAAGCTAAAATAAAGACAAAGGTGGCAACGTGTCATGTTCATGATAAAAGGTCATGAGATATAGAAATGTAGACAACTTTTATGTAACCCTTTCGTGACTAAAGCCTTCAGATGCCAAAATCTCCACAGGAAACTATTTAGAATGATTTAGTCTAATAGAGAAGATTTTTTTCTTTTTCTGCAGCATAGATGTCCTTACAGTGTCATATAACATGCAAGAGTTTTTTTTTTAAATTTTACTCTGATTAGTCAAAGGAAACTTTTAATATGCTCTGTATCTTATTGGTCTTTAAAGTAGATCTGTCATCTAAATATTCATCTCTTTAAGAGCAGTATATTAAGGGGAAAGATCAGCTTTTATATCCAATAATCCAAACAGAATGAAAATACACTAGTCTGTATAGTACAACATCAGCCAATCACTGCAGAGCAAGAAGAGATGACCAATAAGGGAAAGTAGTTTTCGAAAAGTCTTCTGTACCGTCCAGCAGCATGCAGCAATCTTATTATTTCCTGTGGTATTAGAGGGATTGTCCACCTAGTTTTAATTAACCCCTTAAGCACCAGGCCTGAAAAGGCCTTAAAAGGGTTTTCTCACCATGCAGTTTCACAGAGCAGCAGCCAGCTTTAGAATTACACAAGCTGTTCAAGCTGATGACGGGTCCATAGCAGTGATTGACACATCAGCTCTGCTATTCCTAGCTATTCCTGTTACACTGACAGTGCAATTGATTTATAAAGTGTAGTGGTCAGGCTGCAGAGGTCCTAACTTTACATCTCCGGCCCAGATTTTAACTCTCTGCTCTCCCAGATCCCAGACTGTGTATTGTCAATATCCTCCTTCTTCTCCTTCCGTCTTCTAAAACTAAATGTGGAGAAAACTCATCCTTCCACCATCCCACTCTATCCTTCACCTGATCTATTACAGTCGACGACTCTACACGTTCATTGGTCCCGCATGTCTGCTGCCTTGGGATAACCTTTGACTCCTCCCTATTCTTCAAACCACACATCCAGCTCTTACCTCTCTCTGCCTGTCACCTTTGCCTGAAAAACATTTCTCAAATCCGCTCATTTCTTAACTTTGATTCTACAAAACTACTAGTCCATGCCCTTGTCATCTCCTGTCTATACTACTGCTACTTACTTCTCTGCGGCCTCCTGTCTAGCACCCTCACTCCCCTTCAATCCATGTTTAACTCTGCTGCTCATCTGATCCACATTCCTCCTCACTTGTCCTTTGCCACTCCCCTTTGCCAATCCCTACACTGGCTACTCCTTACGCAGCAAATTTAATTCACGTTATTCACCATGACCTACAAAGCTTTCCATAACCTGTCCCCCATACATCTTTGCCTTAATCTTACGATACCTCCCCTCACGCAGGAACAATCCTGTGGCAATTAACCTCCACACATTCCTGGATGAAGTCCGCAGCTTTTTCATGGAACCGTGTGTCTTGTGCAGCAACTGCTCTGTTATATCTATGCCAAGGGGATTCCACTGTCAGGCAATACGCCATAGAGTTTCGTATTCTTGCCTCAACATTATCTTGGAATAATGAGGCCCTTGTCGCCATGTTCTGGAAGAGCCTTGCAGGCAGGATAAAAGACAAACTGGCTGGTCAAGACCTCCCGTCATTTCTGAGAGACCTCATCCGTCTTGCCACCAGTGTAGACAGTAGGAGCTTCGACAAGAGCGTGAATCAGCCTGGCTGCGCCATCTTCCCCATCTTGCTCCAATGTTTCAAAGGCCTCCACTGCCTCCACCAATGGCTTCTTCAGAAGAACCGATGCAAGTGGACAGGGCACACCTGTCGCACCAAGAATGGTCCCATCAACATCAGCAGAAACGTTGCCTCTAATGCACTAGTTCAGAACAATTCCATATGAAACACTACCTATCATTTTAACTGCTCCAACATTTAGACTCATTTAGAGACAAGCAAACCCCTAAGGCTAAATCTGTGGCAGCAATGGTGCAGATGTTACCTGTTGGTCAATGCAGGTAACATCCACAGTGGCTTAGAGTACTAGGCAAATGGATGATATGTTACAGATTTTCTCCACATACTTTAGACTTTTTCTATGTGGAAATATAAGCATGCAATGGATTTTCAATCAGGCTCATTCTGTTGAGTATTTTTCATAGATTTACTTAGCAAATTTCACCAATATCAGTGTAGCTGAGGTAAAATCTGCAGATTCATCATGGGTATGTGTCAAGTTCCACAGCAGAAAATGTCAGCCATTGTAATAATGGTACAGAGGTATTATGGTTATACCATTTTGGAATCATAAGGTAAGCATTTGGTGGCACTGTTTATTCTCTAACTAACTGCTTGTCTCCATCCAAGGTTGCAATTAAGCAACGAAAATGAGATAAGGAACACACAGGGGCAAACCTAACTTCATTGGCATTGGCTGTTTGATCCCAAGCCATTCTGCTACTTAATCATTCATGACAAGACCAGAAATGATTTATTATATGTTTCCATTGCTTTAGAAGCAAGGGCAGCAGAAAGCTTATGCAGCTATTACCACAAGGTTACGTCAAACCATATAGGACAACACCTTTGAACCCTTTCTGCTCAGCTGGAGGTCTGTGATACTCTGGAGAACATATGTGTGGACAGAGGTTAAACAGTGTCACCCATCCATTCCTTTCACTATCCCGCAACGTCCATGTCACTTGAAAAAAAGATTGATCAGATTCCATATCTTATAGTGTAGCTTTACAGCAAACAATCAAAAACAGTGGATGAAAAGCAACAAGATATCTATACCATTGAGAGCTATTATAAAATATGTAAGGATAATTCTAGCTAAAAGAAAAAAGTTTGGTACCATGTTGGCCGATTGAAAAAAGAGAGGAACAAAACAAAATGGCAATCTTGCAAAAGCTTTTAAACTTGCTAAGGTTTCTTTATCAGGGATACAGAATATGTCATACATGTTTTATAGATGCAGGTCCCATCTCTAGGACATGTATCTAACTCAAGAACAGGGGTCTTCCCCCTACCTCCCATCCTGGTTCATATTGTGGCCACAGAAAATAGAGAGGTGGATATGCCTTAAAGATGAGAATAACCTTTTACATAGTTTCTTATATTTTGTTAGCTGGTACTAGTGTTGAGCGCTATCGATAAGGTTTTTTTGTTGGAGCGGATTATGGGGCGATGACCAAAAATTCCCATGGGAGAGGGGGGGGCACAAAACCCCCCCTTAAATTCAACCCCAAAAAAGGCTGGAGAAGCTAAAATTAACATCCACAAAAAGTCAAATGGATACTTTCTACATTTTTAGGCAACACACTTTTGGGTTTTAAAAGTCACAGAACCTTTTTAAATTTACCTGTGGTGAATATAGAATTGCTGTTTTTTAAAATTTAAAATTTGATTTCCGGGGGGTCAATGAACAATGCTGGGTGGCAAAAATCAAAAAACACGAACGTTATGTTTTTATATAATAAAGGTATTTTTTTTTCAAACCCTTTTTTTTCACCCCGTGGGGAATATAGGGAAATTGGGTGTTTTTTAAAATTTAAAGTAGATTTCAGCGTCAATTGGGAAAAATGCTGGTTGGGGGCAAAAGTCCCAAAAAAAACGTAAAATGTTTTGTTTTGGTATAATAAACGTAAATTTTTTGCACCTTTTCCCAAATTTTCCCTGTGGTGAATAAAGAATTGCTGTTTTAAGATTTACGTAATGCTTTCGTCAATGAACAAGCTGGGTGGCAAAAGTCAAAAAACCGTTTAAATGTTTGTTTTTTAAATAATTAAAAGGTATTTTTTTTTCACCTTTCAATTTACCGTGGTTTAATATTTGAAATTTCTGTTTTTAAAAAATTTTTTTTAGCTGCGCGTCAATGGAAAAAATTTCTGGGGGGGTGCCCAAAAATCAAAAAAAAACCCTAACTGTTATGTTTTGATATAATAAACGGTAAATTTTTTTTCACCTTTTTTAAAATTTACCCCGTGGTGAAATAGAATTGGGTGTTTTAAAAATTTATGTAGATGCTGCCCTCAATTGGGAAAAATGCGGGTTTCGCAAAAGTCAAAAAACACGTAAAATTTATGTTTTTTTGGGATAATTTAAACGAATTTTTTGCACCTTTCAATTCACCTGTGGGAAAATAGAATTGCGTTTTAAATTTTACTAGAGCTGCGTCAATAAACAATGGGGTGTAAAAAATCAAAAACACTAACTGTTATGTTTTGATATAATAAACGTTTATTTTTTGCACCTTAAAATTTCACCTGTGTAAAAGAATTGTGTTTTAAATTTACGTAGATCTGCGTCAATGAAAAAATTTGCTGGGTGTGCAAAAGTCAAAAAACATGTAACTGTTATGTTTTGGTAAAATAAACGGTATTTTTTGCCCCTTTCAATTCACCTGTGGTGAATATAAAATTGCTGTTTAAGTTTTACGTAGATGCTGCGTCAATGAACAATGCTGGGTGTGCAAAAGTCAAAAAAACACGAACTGTGATTTTTTTCGACATACAGGGTTTTTTTTTTGGCAAACAAAAAACCCTTGGTACAAATTGCTGGTTTTAAATTTTTAACTGCAAGGTGGTATATCAACATACGGGGTTAAGGGAAAAATTTGAACACCAAACTGAAATGTAACTGATAAAAAAAGTGGATTTTTTGAAACCTAAAAAAGAGACCTGCATTTTCTAGAAATGATGGGTATCCAATATAAGTTCAGGCGCCCAAATCCGGGAAATATTTTCATAGCAAAGTTAAAAATAAAAATTTCACTACAATGTCTACACAAGCTTGGTGAACTTTATCCCGTGTTCTTTTTAGATAGACTTGTCTGTGTTGCCCGGGGCCCCCCCCCCCCCCCCCCCCCCCCCCCCGCCAGGATTTTACAGCGGGGAATCCTGCTTTAAAAAATTTTCCCAGCTAACTACATAAAACTTCAAATCTCTAATCTAAATAAATTGGGAAGATCACAAAATTAGAAGGGGGTTTTTTCTTGGCAGAAATAAATAATTTCGCGAGCTGTTTTGCCCAAACAGACGCAGGTCCCATCCCTTGAACGCGAAGACACTGAGGCTGAAACAGGAAAAAAGCGTTCTATGTAAAACGAGGTCATGTGATTTTTCCCCGCCAAAACGCAACCCTACACTCCCCTCAGACGTGCACACACATCTCACCCTGCTTATTGTAACTGATTTGCTGGGCCCCCAAAATTACAGGGAACGCCAAAAAGGCGCGATCTTAATAGATATTTCACAATTTTAACCTTAATTATCGCATGATCTGGAAATTTCGATCACCATAAAAACCTTGCCGATTTCAACTTTGTCGATAAAATTCGCTCAACACTAGCTGGTACATTTTAATGGCTATTTTATTTCTTACTTACGGTATATTCTAGCAGCATGTAGATTATGTAATAATAGTGTGTCTGACTAATGTTCCTTGAGCCCACTAGAAGACATTATTCTGAGGGCCCTCCCATTACCTATACTGGATACATGCATATCCACCTTTAAGCACTTTTTGTAAGTCAACTTTGAAAGTAATATTTGCACATGCAGAGTTTAACGGGATATGTGACAACTGGTTCTAAAGTCAGCTTCAAATGAAATTGGTTCCTGCTAGACCTTTGGGGTCCAGAAGTATTAGTGGACTACATTATTATGTCAAATCTTGGTCGCACCAGAGGATCCTCTTGGAGTCTGGTGGGTCATTTGGGCCCTGTTATGATACACATCAGTTGTAACTTTATTGAACTTTCACAATCTAAACATACAGTACAATGGTAAATTAATTCAAACAATAAATTCAGCTATTTTAAATCCTTAAAAAATATAATTGGATTCCCAGCACACTAAATCCAAGTTTACAGAAATATATTTATTCTCAGGACAAAAGTGAATTAATTTATCTAAAAAAGAAACCATGTATGTAAAAAGTGTATGGCTCTATGCCAAACTATAAAAAAGCAATGAATAGGCAAATCTATAAATACAAGCAGAAACAGCAAACTCCAGCTCTCTCATTCTGAATACTTACAGAACAGATTAATGCTATAGTGCTTTTTAAAGATACTTTAGCCACTAGAATGGACACCAAGGAACACTTTCACAAAATACCCTGGATTGCACTTTTTATTTCGGTGACTCATTAGACTGCCTTAAACCTATCTTAACCCCTTACCTCCGCAGCCAATTTTGACTTTCCTGACAGCGCCCCATTTTTTTAAGTCTGACGTGTCTCTTTATGTGGGAATAACTTTTTGATACTTTTACCTAGCCATGTGATTCAGGGACTGTTTTCTCAGGACACATTGGGTGACATGTATGAATGGGGCTGCGCCAGTTTTCTGGTGTATTTTGAGCCCAAAAAAATGTATGAACAGACACACTCCAAACTTTGGCACGATAAGTCCGTTTGTAATGCACCAAAGACACTTTTTAGTGCAACAAAGATTTGGGGCGTTCTGGGGGCGTGTTGTACCACATTCATAGAAGTAGACACATTTATGAATCTTTGACACCAAACCTAGGCGCAGAACATTTTGAACAGCCTGACCAAGTTATTGGTCTGGCTTGTTGTATTGGCACTAGGCTACGTCTGTATGTATGACCTGCAGAAGAACAAGTTCATACATTCTGGCACATTCTACACTACCTACACTAAGCGATTTAGAACTGGCCTGTCAGTGCCCGGATTCATAAATGTCACCCATTGTGCTTTGGTCCATACAATACTTGTATATTTGTGAAAAATATCAAAATGTCGTGACAATTTAAAAAAAATTTGCCATTTAGTTATGCACAAATCGTTTATAACTAGCATCGACCATATGTCTACTTTATGTTGGCATAATTTTTTAATGTTTTTTATTTATTTTTTTTTTACAACATTTGAGGGCTTACAAATTTGGTAGCAATTTTCCACATTTTCAAGAAAATTTGCAGCACAGGGACCAGTCCAGTTCCAGAAGTGGCTTTGAGAGACTTGGATTTTAGACACCTCCATTATTGACTCCATCTAATAAACTGCACCCTTTAAAGTATTCAAAACATCATTTAGGGAGTTTATTTTTAACCCTGTAGTTGCTTCACAGGAATTCAAGCAAAGTGGAGGTGACATTTTTAAATTTTACTTTTTTTTTGCAGATTTTTTATTTTTATCCATTATTCACTGAAACACAATAGATGAAATGCAATATTGATTAACCGGATTCTGCTGTCTTTACAAATACCATATGTGGCCCTAGTGTTCTGTTTAACTCAACCGCAGACCTCAGAATAGGAGGAGCACTCACAGGATTTTGGGATTTCATTTTAATTACAAATTCCTTTAGGCACCATTACAGGTTTGCGAACACTTTAAGGTACTAAAATTGAATAAACACCCCTAAAAAAGATCTCATTTGGGTAACTATAACCCTTAAGCAATATATCTAGGGGTCCAGTGAGTATTTTGACCCCACAGGTGTTTCACAGATTCTTTTAACATTAGACTGTGAAAATGAAAAACTTTCACAAGGAATCCTGGAAAATAAGAAGCCCAAAATTTGTTACGAAATTTCTTCCTAGTTCAGAAATCCCCTATATGTGGTGGTAAACTGCTGTTTGAGCGCATTGCAGGGCGTACAAGTGGGAGTGCTATTTGGCTTTTGGAACGCAGATTTTGGTGAGTACCATGTCACATTTGCAAAGTCCCTAGGGTACCAAAACAGGTGAAACCTTCCAGAAGTCACCGCATTTTGGATTCAAGACCTCTCAGGGACCCCTCAGGAAATTCTAGTGGTGCATTTCTGTCCCCACAGTTTTTTTTTTAGCATTGGGCCATGATTTTGCCACTGTTTTGCGTTTTTCATTTTTACAGTATTTGTCATGGGGTATAATTGACATGATAACTAACAATACAGGTTGGTACAATTACAACAACATCAATTTTATATTGTGTTTTTACTACTTGAACATTATACAAATGCGTTTGTAAAAAATTGTGTTTTTATGTTATCATAGTTTGACAGCCATAACTTTTTACATTTTTCTGTATAAGGAGCTGCATAAGGTCTTGATTTTTGCAGGATGAGTATTGTTTTCATTGGTACCATTATGTGATTCACATGACACTATGATTGCTTTTTATAAAGAATGTTGGGAGGCAAACAAAATACAACAATACTGGTAGTGTTTTTACAGTGGTCACTGTGCAGTAAAAATTACATGTTAACTTTGCTCTGCAGGCTGTTACGATTACAACGATACCAAAGTTACATTTATTTCTGTTTTATATCTTTTACACAATAAAAATAATTTGATTTTAAAAATAAAACATATTTTTGTATCGCCATAGTCTGAGAGCCATAACTTTTTTATTTTTCTGTGTATGGAGCGGTGTAGGGGCTTGCTTTTTGCAGGATGAGTTGACGTATTTATTAGTATTTTTTTTGGGTGGGGGGGCATGAATTTTTTATCTCCTATTAATAATTTTTTGGGAATCAGGATGAAGAAAATACAACAATTCTAGTAGTGTTTTTATTTTTTACAATAAACACTGTGCAGTGTACTGTATGTGACATGTTAGTTTTACTCTTATGTTGTAGAACTTTAAAAAATAAAGTGTTTTATTGTGTAAAACAATATTTATGCATCACTATCTCCTGATAACCATAACTTTTTTTTATTTTTCTATATACAGAGCCATGTCAGGGATTTCTTTTGCCGGATGAACTGACATTTTCATGGGGCCACTGTGGGGTTTATGACTTTATATAACTGAGTGAGATGAACAAAAACTGCAATTCTGCCATTTTTTTTGTTTTTTTACGGCGTTCATCATGCAGGTTAAATAGCAAGACAGATTTATAGGCTAGGTTGTTACGCACGCGTCTATATCATTTATGTGTACTTTTTAAATTTCTCTAGCTATTTCTTTTATTTGTCCCCATAGAGAACTTGACTCAGCGATCTAGTAGACATTACTGTACTGCTACGTATTGTAGCTATCAATCACCATGCTTGACCGGGTGTTGTGACATCAGAGACAACTCGGAAGCCTTTGTTAGGCTTCTGGGTTGTCATGGAGACTACTGGTACCCCACAATTGTGGGGTGCCAGTGGAGACACAGGGAGATTCCTCCCTCTGTATTTCCCTTAGCTGTTGCAGTCACATTTGACCACGGCACCTAAGGGGTTAATTGGCACTGACCGGAGTAAAATGACCAACATAGTCTAGACATGCCATATCTGCGACCGTGGTAACCTAGGCTGGAGGAAACGCTGCCGAGGCAGCGATGTAAACATCCACCCAGAAAGGAATCGCACTTGTGCAGAGGGATCACCCAGACAGTTGAGGACATCCCCCAGGCACAACCCGAGGCGTGCTAGAACATAGAGAGCAGAGCACATGGGCCAACACACGTTAATGATAGGTATGGGATAACATAAGTACAGTAAAATCTATAAATAAAAAGTAGAAAACATAACATATTCTACAACTAAGAGGATATGTGTAACGGGTCGCGCCGCATCCCGGTCCACGGACCGCGGGCGTACCCGTGTCTCTCCCTGCGGGCGCCCGGCGGGGACAGGTGGCGCTACGGACCGTGCTGCTGGCCGTGCTCGCACCCGTCCCATCCACTCACCTGACCTCGCTCCTGGTCTGCTCTCTTCCCCTGTCGGCCGGAATGCGTGTGCCCCCCGTTCATGTAAATTTAAAGGGCCAGTGCGCCGGTAATTGGTTAATTGCCGGGCGCTGACCCTATATAGTTTTTGGATCCACGTCACTTCCCTACTGGATCTTTGTTGCCTCCGTGCCCTAGAGAAAGCGTTCCTGAGTGTTTACTCTCTTGCCTTGTTTTCTGACCTCTGCCTACGTTTATCGACTCTGAACCTTTGCCGCCTGCCCCGACCTTGCCGCCTGTCCCTGACTAAGCCTTCGCCTTACGATTCTGTACCACGCTCACCCTTGGCTGCCACCGCAAGCAAGTCACGTCAGGGGTAGCGACCTGGTAGACTCCCGCTGCAGCAAGCCCATCCCGCTTTGCGGTGGGCTCTGATGAAAACCGGGACCTACTTAGATTCCACTCCCTGGCGTGGCTTACACCATTGCTTGCGGTGGTCCAGAGGATCCACTACCAAGTCTGTTACAATATGAATAAAGAATAAAAACACCAAATCAAAAATCAACACCAAAACAGAGCACAACAAAACAAAATATAATTACTATGTGTAGATAAGTGGTGATGATACAGGCCTAATAATGATATAAGACGTCATTCCTTACATTTTACCCATGTGGCCTGATTGTATTTAATATAACAATCCAATAGGCCGCTCTATGTCTCAGGCAGTGCATCAAGTCATCACCGCGCTTTGAAGTTTAAATCAGTTCAATAGCAAAGGTTTGAAAATTATTCACGTGTGAATCATGTGTATCTATAAAATGTCGAGGGGCATTGGAAATGGTGTGTACTGCAGGATTACATATGTGATTTACATACATTAAAATACGTGTTTTGAACTTCCGTGATAAAATAAATTACATGAAATGCATCTGATGACATTTTTGAGCCAGCACAATCCCCTTGATGTAAATTTACATCAATGGGGAAAACTTCTTCCTGCCCATGAAGTAAACTTACGTCAACTGTCAGGAAGAGATTAAAGGGGTTATCCAACTCTTTTTATTGTTTAATTGGCAAATATTGGGACTTTTGAAAAGTTATACTCACCTTTTCCCTCACCTTTGTTCTAGATCCACATCCTCCTCCTAGGCTGCAGGTCTTCTGTTTTCTTCTTAGGCTATGTTTCCATGGCAAAGTTAAAATCTCGTTGGAAATCTGACCGCATTTTAACTGCTGCGCCACACCGCCATTTCTTGCACAAAAAAACGCAGTCAGATTTTGGAATCCCAGAGGCCCAGTACATTGGCTGAACGGGAAACCGACGGGTATCCGGTGGAAGACAGAACTTGTTATATCTTCCGCTAGACGGCTTCAATAGAAAACTCGCGCTGTATAGACTACAGCACAGAGTTTCCATTGAAGTCTACATAGCGCTGGGTACAGTCGGATTTCCAGTGGATTCAAAATACTGAATCCGATAAGAATCCAGTGCTCTGTAGACATAGCCTTACTTCTTCCGGATGGCCAGATCATGACTGCAGTTGCTGATTGGATGTTCCATCTAACTACATCACCATTCGGAGCTGTCCGCTTTCAAATAGTGACGTAACTGAGTTGCATGTGACCGCTGCAGCCAACCAGTGGCTGCTGCGATGATGTGCCCGCCCGGAAGAAAGAAGAAAAAAACAAAAGACCACTGGCCAGTTAGGATATGTCAGGAAATGGTCCCACTATGCTTGGCATAAAACAGACACAATTCCAAAATGTCTCCAATTTACAGCATTTGTTACAACTTCAAGGACGAACACAAATACTACTGTCTACTCTAAAAATCAATTCCTTCTGTTTAAAAAACAAAAATATTGAAAGTTTCCTTTTAAACATACTTTTTTTTAAATGTATGATGGACGATGTGCAAAATAATTGGCTCATATAAGGCCCTGTAGTAAATGGTGTCTGGCATTCTGGGAATATTCAACGTCGCTCAGTGTCAGATTAATATTCCCGGACATTATTTTGAGGGCCCGTCCTCTATGATTAAATGGTGACTTGTGATTCAATTGTAAAGCAGGAAATATGGTAAGGAAAACCATGCAAACAATATGAAATAATTGAAAACAACTTTTGAGCATACATACTGTATCAGCAATGCAAAGTAAGGGTCCGTCCACACGACATGGTTTCTTGGTCGAATTTTCAGACTGTTTGCGGAATTGGAAACTGTCTGAAATCTGACAAGAAACCATCAACATGGACTTTAATAGAAAATCCTTTTAGTAGTCTACACTCAAATAGATTTTCAGCCGGACGGCTTTTCAGTCGTCGGTGTTCCTAAAAACTTGGAGCATGCACAATCTTCCATCCGGTTTTTGGACGGAAGCTGTCCAAATTCAATGATTATGGGAGACAGGTGAATCCGCAAACCTTGGACAGAACCGTCCCCCAAAACCACCGAAAAGACGATAAAATACTGGCTGGATTCTTAAACAGAATCCAACCAGTATTTTACATATAACGTATGGCAGAACCCTAAGGTAACAGGGAGAGCTTATCAAAATTGTCTAATTATACACACAAGTAACCATTATTTTAAGAAGCAGAGGATATAACCTCTTGAAAACTGCAATTCATTTCAAATTTTCTGTTATTTCAGTTTTTTAAATCAAACCATACAAACCAAAATGTACCAACAAAATTAAATGCCTATGTCTCATTTATAAAAACTGCCTAATAATAAAACTGTCTTTGATGTCCATAGCAACCAATCAGAGCTCAGCTTTTAATTTTAAAACTGCTGTGCAAAAATGAAAGCTGAGTTCTGATTGGCTGCTATAGATAACAAAGACAATTTTGGGGTTTTCAGAGCATTTCTGCACCCAAAACAGTGTTCAAAAAGCCTCCAAAATGCCCGAAGTTCATTTTCATTATTTCCTATGGAAAACCGCATCATAGTTCACACATGATGAGGTTTTTACATGCATTTTCTGGAGTTGCTTCAGCGCTGCTTCTAGAGCTGAAAAATAAGTGACGTCAATTCTTAAGGGGCTTTACATGTATAAAATGCCCATGTGATTAACTGGTGAGCGGTTTTGGACGAGGTTTTGAAACTCTCTATTCATTCCTATGAGCATTTGTATGGGTGTTTCAAAAAGAAAACAGCATTGAAAACCACGTCAAAAACCATTTTGAAAAAAAAGCATCAAAAACTTGTCAAATCTTTGTCAGAAAACTGATGCATATGAAGCATTTTCAGACAAGGAATCGAAGCTGACAGCGAAAAATCAGCATCAAAATCAGCGGTGTGAACATACCCTTTAAGGGATTGTCTCATTACATCATTTCACCTTACCTCTGTCCTGTTTTTTCAGTTTTATTTTTGAATTCAGGGGCGGTTTACTGGCTTCTACTGGCCTGCAGTGACGAGCTGCTGAGGACACCAGGTCTGTAGCCATAGAGACCTGAGGAGCTGATGCAGCCCGTATAAGAGGGGTTATCTAGGAATAAGTAGGACATTGTTAATGGACACATATTGCAAAGTGACTTGTTTTTACAAGATATTTAACATAAAAAACAATCCTTGTAGTGAGACAACCCCTTTAATGTCAGTTAGTTTTGATAAATGAAGTGCACTGGGCCTCATTTATCAAAACAGTCTAGCAGCAAAACTGTCTTTGTTGCCCATAAAAACCAATCAGAGCTCAGCTTTCATTTTTCCAGAGCAGTTTTACAAATGAAAACTGAGCTCCAATTGGTTGCTGTGGGCAACAAAGACAGTTTTATAAATGAGGCTTAATGTGTCACAAGAAAACAGTTTCAGAATTAGTTGAATAAGTTAAAGCATTCCAAAGCATTACCACATAAAGGGTAGAAGGTAAAAATGGGGTTGCACCCAAAATTCCTAGATACATTTTAACCCTTGCAATAACATGTGGTTTAGGAAATACTAATATTTCTAATACAGACTCTATTAAGCTTTAGACTTATTACAACCAAAACATCTCTAATCTCTTTTCCCCAGATCTTGTGACTTCACACTTTTCCTCAACAAACATTTTGTTTTGATCATTCTCAGTAAAATAATTTTTATAACTGTGCCACTCACTTTTATCTTGTAATTGCCTTTGTTTACGCAGAAACGCGTTGTTATATAGTTTGCTTTAATGAAACATAACAATCACGTTTTGTTTCCTTTTAATGTACCAGTTGTGCCCCAGTGATTAATGAATCGGATTTTGTTAATTAAATAATATAATTTGGATGGCAGAAACCCATTGCCCCTGCTCACATGACTTAACTTCCCCTAAAATGTTTTCTTGAACGGCTTCCAGCATTTCAATTTACTTACTGTGTGATGATTAATCAGAGAACACCCATGGGTGCTGAGCTCATTGAAATTGTGCACCGGTCTAATCAGAATGATGCAACAGTTGTAATCATTTCAAGCATTTCTGAAACAGCTATTCCTTTGGAAGAAAATGGTTTGGAAAATGAATGAATGTTTTGATGGCCGGAAGGAAAAGCTGAAAAACCATCTATACTTTTATTCAATTTGGTTTTAAATTGTAAAGGGAAAAATGCATAATGAAACAAAAAATTATAATTTAATATTTAGCAATTAGTTTTTTACTGCATCACAATTTATAATATAAACATAAAACTTTTTTTTTTTTTTATAATAATGTGCCATTCACAAACTTACTGTACAGAAAATACAAGGTACCTGTCACGGTCGGAGATAGTGGATCCTCTGGACCACCGCAAGCGATGGTGAAAGCCTCGCCAGGGAGCGGAATCTAAGTAGGTTCCAGTTTTCACCAGAGCCTGCCGCAAAGCCGGATGGACTTGCTGCGGCAGGAGTCTACCAGGTCGCTACCCCTGACATGACTTGGTTGCGGAGGCAAGCCGAGGTGTACCCTGGTAAAAAACGTCAGGCAGGCTCGTAGTCAGGGACAGGCAGAAGGTCAGGAAAGGCAGCTATGGTTCGTGGACAGGCAGGAGGTCAGGGCAGGTGGCAAGATTCGTGGTCGAGGAACGGAAGCAACGGTACGGTACACGGTCATCAGACAAGACTCAGGAACGCTTTTTCTATAGGCCAATGACACTAAAGATCCAGCAGGGTAGCCAGGAAGAGGTAGGTTTAAATAGGGGCAGTGACCGGCAAAAGCCAATTAACCGGTGCGCTGGCCCTTTAAATTTAACATTTCCCCGCGCGTGCCCTAGGTAGCGGGACTGCGCGCCCCGAGGGACAGAGCATGCAGCAGGACTGCGGCCGGGTAAGTAATGCTCCGGAAAGGAGCAAGGGAATGAGCGCACCTGCGCCCTGACATGCGGGATGCGGCGCCGCTCGAATGAGGGGCACAGATGCGCCTGCGACCCGGGACGAGAGTCGCAGGGGCATCCGTGACAGTACCCAAGAACAAAACAGTGACATGAAAAAATGTTGGTCTTCTCTGTAACTTAATGTTACTAGTAACTGGAGTTTTGTCTTACAAATTGTTGTGGCAGAAATCAAGCCCACTGGTCTTTGCAGAATTGACTTAAAAGGCTTGTCCATGTCATAAAAAAGTTGCAAAAATTGATTTTATTCAACAAATGTGGTACATATGATTATCAGCTCTCCACCTATAAATCTATGCCTTCAGGAAAGAAGAGGAATATTCTCACGGTCCTACATTTCAGCAAAGGGACTGGTAAGGTGGAAGTTGAAGAACAAGAGCAGGAGAGTCTTACCCATTTTAAACCTGTTCCTTTTGGGAAATGAAGGCCTACTTGGCCAAAATGTAGGACTGTAGGAATACTCTTCTTCTCTCATGAAGACACAATTTATGCAGTGCAAGCAAAAGATAACAATGTTTTGGAGTTTTGGCTTTCAGAGTCCATATCTCACCATCCACTGCAGCTTTGAATATTAGACTACCATAATTTTATAGACAATCATGTTGGCTATCTCATACATAAATTTAACTTGAAACTATTTAGCTTATGCTTCGTTATGCAGATTCTTGTCATGTAACTACATTGTTACTGTTTTGCTCCCGGTGGTGGAACAAACTTTTTCTTGTTGTATACTACAAATTACAACCTGTTCTCACATTCCTTAATAGCTTAGTGTGTTATTAGGTTGATTCCCAAGTGAAAGGTCACTGGTTCGAATTAAGGAGCAGCCATGAAGGAGATTTCCCAAGAAAAGAGAAACCGCATTATTCAGCTCATCGATAGCGGTCTCTTGGTAAAATACATTTTCCAAACTGCATCATATGAGGCCACGACAGCTGTAAGAACATGAAATGAAGACCATCCATTCATTTGAAAGCCAAGAGGTGGATGTCCAGACAAAATATCAGAGTCAACAAGTCGCCTCATCACAAGGTCTATCAGTTCTAGCGCGACAAACACGGCAGTGAAGGTGGCTCGTATGCTTCATAATAGTAAGATCACATATGTCCATGCAAGCACCATGTGACATCCATTTCACAAGTCTGAAACGGAGGCCCCAAAGATAAGGTAAAGAAGCAATGACTTCAATATCAACATCAGAAGCATTATCTCGAGTTTATGAAAAGTGAACAGCAATTTGGAAATGTGGCAATTTGAAGTGATGAGATGAAAGTCAATAGACTGAGCTCTGATGGCTGCAAATGAGTCTGGAAGAATCAAGGGAAAAGAAGACTATTGGATTAAGAAATTGAAGGCACTGTCAAGTTCGGTGGATGAAGCCTGATATGGGGTTGTTTCACAGCCAAAGGCATTGGATACTTGATCAGGATGGATGGTGGTCTCAATGTTGAGCTATATGTGAGTAACGAACAAGATAAGTTACTTTGTACACTTGAGTACTATGGGTATAAAAAAACAACATAGTGTTCCAGCAGGAAAACGACCTGAAGCATGCATCGTGATTGGCGAATAAATGGTTCAATGACAATGAAGTAGATTTCATAGCTTGGCCCTCACAGTCCCAAGACCTCAACCCAATTGAACAATTGTGGGTAGAATTGAAGAAAAAACTGTGTTTGTACCCAAGTGAGTCGACCAGTATGTACCAACGAATGGGAACATGTAGAAGAGACCTGGGATCAGATTTCCGTCGAGACATGCTTTGATCTGATTGCGAGCATGACCAGAAGGATTCAAGCAGTGTTGAAAGCCAAAGGTGGATTTATCAAATACTAGCAAAGTAATAAAACTGAAATTTAGATTTTTAGGAGTAAAACTGTAACAATGCAGTTACATAACAAAAATCTGCATAACTAAACATATGCTAAATAGTTGCAAGTCAAATTTATGTATGAGATAGCCGAGATGATTGTCTATAAAATGATGGTAGTCTCAAATCTGTAGTGGATGGTGAGATATGGAGCATGAGAGTCAAAAGTTCAAAACATTGTTACCCTTTTGCTTGGCACTGTATATGGAAAACTAATAATCACATGTACCACGTTTGTTGAATAAAATCACTTTTTGTAACATTATCTTAAAGGTGTGCCATGGATTCTATATATATTGGACTTGAGCCTGCTGGCCTTTCCACGGAGCATCCGTACTCTTCTTAGGTGTGCAGCACCATTATATCTATAGCATAAAAAAAGGTTATACTCACTTTCCCCCGATCCTTGGTTCCAGAGCTGCATCTCTCTTTTGTTTACAATCTTCTACTTTCGAACGTCACCTCTGCAGCCACTGATTGGTTATGGTTCAGAGTCATTCACTTCCAATCAATGATGTAAATCAGAGGTACGTACCTGTTAGAAAGTAGAAGACTGTAAACAGAAGTCGTGAGAGATGCAGCGCTGGAACTGATGATCAGAGAAAGGTGAGTATAATTTTTTTTCTTTTTTTAAGGTGGCCCCAAGAGCATTATATTATTTTTTATGACATGGACAACCCCTTTAATTCAGCTACAAGGAAGAGATTTAAAACAATGCATTCTAACTACAGCATCTCAGTGGGGTTCAATCAAGCATTGCTTTATTTATTTTAAACAATTCATAGGTGAGTTTACTCTTGTGCTTCAAATCCTTTGCTTGCTGTATAACCCAACTGTGCTTAAGCTTGAGGTCATGGCTGTTGAAAAATAACATCCCAATGATTTAGGCCACAAACAAGATACTGGAGCTTGATTTCTGTTATGAATGTTAGGTATAAACACTACTTATCTATTCTCTATAATTTGTACTTAATTTAGTGGCCTGTGTGTTGTGAGCATGTATAACAGCTTTATAATGAGGTAGCACTTTTGGGTTGTTTTTTTGAAATTGACACATTGTGATGATTTATTTTAAATACATATATATTTTTTAAATACATATATCTGATAGGGAAAACCCATTGGAACTTTGGTATTATTTACTATATGTCATGAACTTCTAGGAACCTTTGAGACTATATTACTATACACCCAGGGGCATAACTAGAGAAGCCTGGGCCCCATGGCAAACTTTTGGATGGGGCCACCTCCCTCCCCCCCCCCCTCGCCCACCTCCATGACCACGAACATTTACCAGGACATGCTGTTAGATAATGTAGATAATACAAGGGGCAAATACCTCAGCATACTTCTCACTATCATACTGCTACCAAACAAATCCACTGTACCAAAACCAACATTACCAATATAATACTACTACATAAAGACCTGATTAAACCGGCAGAACACGACCACAAATTACCACCACATAGTGACTCTATTACTGATCAGTATAAAAAGACCAATAGTACCGCCATAGAGTGACCATATGGTGGTATATACTAGTGTACGCAGACTCTGCATACTATATATTACCTCCATACAGTGACCATATAGTGGTAGATACCAGTGTACACAGCCTCTGCAGACATATGTGATTAACCCCTTCCCGACATAGGATGTATGCATACGCCCTAGCGGGAAGTGACTTCCCGCAAATGGACGTATGCATACGTCCTGGCGATCGCGCGGGCTTGCGGGCAAGCCGCACACGATCGCAACATGGAACCAGCAGTAAATTACCGCTGTCCGCATGCTGTATCACCCCCCGGCCAGAGTGAGCTCCGGCCGCGGGTGATTAACGCTTCATTACCGCAGCCTGTCATGGCTGCGATAATGAAGCCGCAGGCAGGAGGAGTGAGCTCCTCCTGCCTGTTCCCGGCGGCTGCCGCACTACAGTGCGGCACCGATCTCCTGTCTGATGGTCCCGGGAAGTGAACGGCGCTTCCCGGGGTCATCTGTGACGTCACCATGCCCGCAATGCATTGTGGGCATGGTGACAGGTAGTTGTCATGGTGACCAGTATACACTGTGCACTGGCCTGCCTTCTAACAGCAATTTGATGATTGCTGTTAGAAGAAAAAGTAAAAAAAAGTGCAAGAAAGTAAAAATAAATGTTAAAAGGGAAAAAATTTTAAAACACAAACAAAAAATAAAATAAAAACACATACACCGCCTTTTTCCCCTTTACAAACGCCAATCGCCCCAAAAAGATAAAAAATAAAGAAAGTACCCATATTTGTTATCGACGCATGCGTAACGACCTGCCCTATAAATCTGTCACATTAATTAACCCGCACGGTGAACACCGTAAAAAAATAAGTAAAAAACAGTCACAGAATTGCGCTTTTTGTTCATCGCGCAGCACATAAAATGGAATAAAAAGCGATCAAAAACTCTAATAAACTCCAATTAGAACGTCCATTTATCCCACAAAAAAAATTTCCTTACACAGCTCTGTATACGGAAAAATAAAAAAGTTATGGCTCTCAGAAGATAGCAATGCATAAATATTGTTTTGCACAATAAAACACTTTTTTTTTTTTAAGTGTCTCAAAATAAAAAAAATATATAAATTGGGTATCGCCATAATCGTATCGACCCAGAGAGTAAATCTAACTTGTCACGGATACTGCGCAATGAGCGCCGTTAAAAATAAAAATAAAAAACACTACTAGGATTGCAGTATTTTCTTCACCCTTCCTTCCAAAAAACGGATTTAAAACTGATCAAAAAGTTTTGTTCCCCAAAAATTTATACCAATAAAAATGGCAACTCATCCCGCAAAAAACAAGACCAAACACAGCTCCGTACACCAAAAAATAAAAAAGTTATGGCTCTCAGACTATCTCGATGCAAAAACGTGTTTTCCTTTTTGAATAAAAGTGTTTTTAATGTGTAAAAGCAGTAAAACCTAAAAAAAAAATACAAATTGGGTATCGTTGTAATCATATTGACCTGTTGAGTAAAGCTAGGATGTCATTTATATCGCATGGTGACCGCTGTAAAAAATAAAAATTAAAAACAATACCGAAATGTTCAAAATGCCTCACAAAAACCTTAATAAAAAGTGATCAAAGCGTCATATGCACCCCATAATTGTACTAATAAAAACCTCAACTCATCCCGCAAAAAACAAGCCTATAACCAGCTCCGTGCACAGAAAAATAAAAAAGTTATGGCTGTTAGAATAGGACAACAAAAAAAAACGCAATTTCTTATAGACCTAATTCTATTGTGTAAAATTAATAAAACATAAAAAAAACTATATAAAATTTATATCATTACTATGGGGATCGGTAAAATTGCAAAGTTATCCTGTCACTTATCCCGTGTAGCGAACACTGTCAAAATAAAGCCCAAAAAACAATGGTGGAACTGCGTTTTTCCCCCCCATTTTCATAGTCCAATACTAAAAAATACTATGGACCACCTGTACACCTAAAATACACAGTACACCCCTAGATGACATTCCATGAGGGGTGTTGAATCCAAAATGGGGCGACTTCTGGAAGGTTTCACCTTTTCTGGTACTTTGGGGGCTTTGCAAATGCAACATGACCCCACCGAAATCTGCATTCCAAAAGCAAAATAGCGCTCCCTCCCTTGTACGCCTTACCATGTACCCAAACAGCAGTTTACACCCACATGTAGGGTATGGCCGAACTTGGAAGAATTTGCGTAACAAATTTTGGGATGCTTTTTTTCACAGGATTCCTAGTAAAAATTCAACATTTTCAGCTAAAATTGCAGATTGTTAGAAAAAATTAAAATGTAATTTTCCCAGCCTAATGCTAAAAAAATTTGTGAAACACCTTTGGGGGGTTAATATATTCACTACACCCCTGGATATATTCCTTAAGGGATGTAGTCTCCAATATGGGGTCTTTTTAGGGGTGTTTATTAAGTTTTAGCCCCGTAGGGTGTCCACAAACCTGAAATGGCGCCTAAATAAAATTGTAATGAAAACGAGACCTCAGAGTCCGGTAGGTGCACCTCCTATTGTGGGGCTTGTGGTTGAGCCAAATAGCGCACTAGGGCCACATATGGGATATCCCTGAAAACAGCAGAATTTGGGGAATCAATATTAAGTTGCATTTCCCTGATCACATCTACCGAGTTCTTGTGAATAATGGCTGAAAATTGAAAATCTGCAAAAAAAAGTGACATTTTAAATTTTTTTAATTCCTGTGAAACACCTAATGGGCTAATAAACTTCCTAAATGCGTTTTGAATACTTTAAGGGGTGTAAATTTCTTAGATGAGGTCATTTATGGGGATATCTAACATACAGGCCAATCAAAATCCCGTTAGAACTGGACTGGTCCCTAAAAAAATGTATATTGCAAATTTTCTTGAAAATGTGAAAATTACTACTAAATTTCTAAGCCTCCTAATATCATAAATAAAAAAAAGACATTTAAAAAAAAAGATGCCAACCTACAGTAGACATATGGTAGATGCTAGTTATAGGCTATTTTGAGTGGAATAACTATTCATCTTACATGCAGAAATTTTTGAAGTTTGAAAATGGTAAATTTTTCAAATTTTTCACGATATTTTGATATTTTTCACAAATAAAAAAGGACTTTTTGGACCAAAATTTCTTACTATCTTAAAGCACAATGTGTAAAGAGAAAACAATCTCTGAATCACATGGATAGGTTAAAGTATCAAAAAGTTATTCTTACATAAAGTGATACATGGCAGATTTTAAAAAATGGGGCTCTGTCAGAGAGGCTCCGGCGGTAAGGGGTTAAAGTGCAGTTACATCTTGTGACTCACAGGTGATGTTTCTGATAAGTCGTTGACTTTCCCTGTTGTTCTGCATCCTGTCCAGACCGCCATGATGACTTCTCTCGGCCACCACTCGTCCCTGCACATTTAGACACAAATATCTTAGAATCCTCTCTTTTCCAGAACCTTACTCTCTGCCCTCCTGGCTATATGGGGTCCATTTAGGCAGGCAGGGTTTATATAGGCTATAGGGGGCCCCAGATAGGCCAGGTTTAGGTAGCTATAGGGCCCCATATAGGCAGTCCAGCAGGGTTTAGGTAGAGTATAGGACCCCATATAAACAGGCAGAGTTTAGGTAGCTCTAAAGCCCCATATAGATAGGCAGGCAGGGCTATATACAGGCAGGCAGGGCTATATACAGGCAGTCCCCAGGTTATATACGGTTTAGGGACTGTAGGTTCATTCTTAAGTTGAATTTGTATGTAAGTCGGAACCAATATATTTAGTACATGTATGGTGTATATGTATGGTGTATATGGTGTGTAATTATAGGCAGGTATATGTCCCCATAGCGGTATAGGCAGGTATATGTCCCCTCATAGGCATTTATATGTCCCCCATAGCAGGTATAGGCAGGTATGTCCCCCATAGGCAGGTATATGTCCCCCATAGCAGGTATAGACAGGTATATGTCCCCTCATAGGCAGGTATATGTCCCCCATAGCAGGTATAGGCAGGTATATGTCCCCCATAGCAGGTATAGGCAGGTATATGTCCCCCATAGCAGGTATAGGCAGGTATATGTCCCCCATAGGTAGATATATGTCCCCTCATAGGCAGGTATAGGTCCCCCATAGCAGGTATAGGCAGGTATTGGTCCCGTCATAGTCAGGTATTTGTCCCCCATAGGCAGATATAGGCAGGTATAAGCAGGTATTTGTCCCCATAGGCTGGTATATGCAGGCTATAGGCAGGTATAGATAGGGCTTATTAAAAAAAACAAATACAAATACTCACCTCGCTCCCCCGCTGCTCCGAGGCTCACCTCCAACTCTGGGTCTTCGGGCAGAGGCCGGTGATGTCATCAAGCCGCGCAGGCAGCATGATGACATCGCACGCTGCCTGTGCCGGAGACTCTGGAAGGTCGCAAGTCTGCTTGCGGCCTTCCGGAGTTCTATTGTGGAGCAGGGAGAGTTCACTCTCTGCTCCGCAATAGAGTCTCCCGCTGTATGCGCTCCGGGAGGAGTCGACGTGAATCGGAGAGTCAGCTGTATGCGCTCCCAGGAGTCGCATACAGCAACGAAGATCGCTGACAGCGATCCCCGTTCATAACTAGGGGACAGACGTAAGTTATTTATATACCGGCAGTTCCCGACTTACGTCGTTCCGGCAGGGCTATATATATAGGCAGACAGGGCTATATACAGGCAGACAGGGCTATATACAGGCAGACAGGGCTATATACAGGCAGGGCTATATATAAGTAGGCGGGGCTATATACAGGCAGGCAGGGCTATATATAGGCAGGCAGGGCTATATACAGGCAGGCAGGGCTATATACAGGCAGGCAGGTTTAGGGCAGGGTTCATTAATATTAAAAAATAAGAAATTTCTTACTCACCTGCCCCACGCTCCCTCGCAGCTCTACTCCTGGGCAGTCTGTGCTCGGCGCGGGCGGCTGTCCATGTCAGCACTGTGGGCTGGCACCTACGCTCTTCGCTCTGCTAACACCGGACAGCCCTGCCTTTGAAGGCTCGGGCCGGAGGGCAGGATGCGCCGAGCCCCGCAGCTCCGCCCGCCAGCAGTGAACTGTTATGTTTACTGCCGGCGGGCGCATGAACCGAATTAACAGGGTAGTAGATGTGTTAGCAGCTGCCCCGGGGCCTGGGGTCCCTGAGGGCTCGGGCCCCATGGCAGCTGCTACGTCTGCTACCCCGGTAGTTACGCCCCTGTATACACTGGAAACTTGTTAATTGTATTGGTTGGAACTTTTTAGCCTTCATCATTATATACTATATAAATCTAAATTGTAGAATATGATACAGATCTTGGGATCTCCTCTATAGATATTACCTCAGTATACATTATATTTTATTTTTAACCAGATCTCTACTTAGCTTTGCTTATGTTTGTCAATTGTAAGACAAGTCATTACGTCCTTCTAGTCCTTCTGGCTTAGAATTTTTTTTTTTTGCCTCCAACCATGGATTTAATTTTTTACCCATCTTTTTCTACAGTTAGGAATGCTTACCTTATCTTTGTCAAGGTGGGCATATCTTCTTCGAGAGTGGTCTGATTTCTAGAGGATTTAGGAAGGCCAGAAACTTTAAGGAAGATTTACCATGTGTTTTGTGCAAATAAAGTATATTTTTGGAGTATTCAGTGTGTGCTCTTTCATAGTGTCCCTATTTTCAAATTAAAGTATGCATCAGTGATGAGCTGGTATAAATATCTACTATAATGTACACTAGTTCCTGGAATAAGTAATAGTTACGTTACGTTTATAAGTGACACATGGTGCTCAACAATACTAAAATGTCTCAGTTTTTTACACAAACATGAATTTCAGAAATACTTATATTGTACATGAGCAAGCTGTCTCGTGGCTCCACCTGTGATTTACATGGATCTCTGAACCTTAAAATGGCTTTGTTACTTTATCCAGACAAACATGTATTAATAACTTTTTATCATCTCTTCAGAAATTGTTGGTGTATGTACAGTATCTCACAAAACCGAGTACACCTATCACATTTTTGTAAATATTGTATTATATCTTTTCATGGGGCAACACTGAAGATTTGATACTTTGATACCATGTAAAGTAGTCAGTGTACAGCTTGTATAATGGTGTAAATTTGGTGTGCCATCAAAATAACTCAACACACAGCCATCAATGTCTAAACCACTGGCAAGAAAAGTGAGTACACTCCTAAGTGTAAATAGACAAATTGTGTATAAAGCATAAATATTTTGTGTGGCCACCATAATTGTCCAGAACTACCTTAACTCTCGTGGGGGGATGACCTTGCGCTTCTCCACCTTCTGTTTGAGGATACCTCACAGATGCTCAATTGGGTTTAGGTCTGGAGACATGCTTGGCCAGTCCAGCACCTTTACCCTCATTTTCTTTAGCAAGGATATGGTTGTCTTGCATGTGTGTTTGTGATTGTTATCATGTTGGAATACTGCCCTGCAGCCCAGTTTCCTAAGGGAGGAGATCATGCTCTGTTTCAGTATGTTACAATGTTACAGTACATGTTGGCATTCATGGTTCCCTCATCGAACTGTAGCTTCCCACAGCCGGCAGCACTCCTGCAGCCCCAAATCATGACACTCCAACCACCATACTTGACGGTAGGCAAGACACACTTGTCTTTGTACGACTCAACTGGTTGCTGCCACACACACACACTTGACACCATCTGAACCAAACAAGTTTTACATGGTCAACAATTCTTTTTTTTCAGATCCTCAGAGAGATCCTTTCCATGATGTGCCATGTTGAACTTCCAGTGAACAGTATGAAAGAGTATGAGAGCATTGACACCAAATTTAACACACCTGCTCCCCATTCACACCTGAGACCGTGAAATACTAATGAATCACATGACACCATGGAGGGAAAATGGCAAACTGAGTACAATTGCTACATTTTCACTAATGGGTGTACTCACTTTTATTTCCAGTGGTTTAGACATTGATAGCTGTGTGCTGAGATTTTGTGAGAGTACACCAAGTTTACACTGTTATACAAGCTGTACACTGACTACTTTACATTGTATCAAATTGTCATATCCTCAAGGTTGTTCCCTGAAATAATACATTATTTACAACATTGTGGGTGGTGCACTCACTTTTGTGATATATTGTACATACACCAACAATCAACACACTGTAATGTGATCAAAATACATTTCTGAAGAGATGAGAAAGAGTTATTGATTCATTTTTGTCTGGATAAGGTTACAAAGCCATTTTAGGGCATGTCCCCAGAGCAGAGAGCAAATACTGGTTGGATTATCCGACCGGTTTTTTCTCTGTTTTTCTGGCTGTGCACACCGAAAACCGTCTGTAAAACCGGCTGAAAAAACGGTCGTGGGGACATGCCCTTAAGGTTCAGGGATCCAAGTAAGCCACAGGAGGAGCAAGAGTCAGGTTGCTGGTGTAAAATATAAGTGTCATATCTTCAGTGTTGTCCCATGAAGAAATATTATAAAATATTAAAAAAATGTGAGTGGTGTACTCATTTTTGTGAGATACAGACAACACATGTGTGGAACTAAAGTATTACAATACAGGCTACTGTTTCTTGTAAGACAAATTTTGAGTAAAATGTAAAGCAGCCGCTGAGAGTTTTATCTGGAACAGTGTAGTTATGCAGATTACAGTGGACAGTAGTCATTAAGAAGGGTTCATGGTTGCACCAGATACTTAACCTTCAAAAAGCCCATATATATTTACTGTCTCTGCATACAAAAGGAAGTACAAGTGGACATGATTATAATTCATTATAATTTTGTAAATGAAACAGACACACATTTATTTGTGAAACATAATGTTAATGTATTTCCATCACAGCACAAGATGTTTAAAACCACAATGCTGTAAACTGTTTCTGTAGGACATTTTCCTGACTTAACACACAAAAGAAATCCTAATTCTTGCCGTCAATTTACCACTGATTAGGTCTTTATTGCAGTCTTCATATGCAAGGTCCATATGTGCATATGGCACTGTGGGCAATACTGTGTGGTATGCAATGTACACATTATGAGGCTTCTGCTATTACTGTGCAGTACTATGTGAGTGTATGAGAATATGGCAAAAGGGGGGTGCTTTGAACTTTTAATATTTTTATTAAGCTTTATACTTTTAAAACATTTTTTTTTTACTTTTACATTCAGTCTCCCTACCGTGCCTAACCACTAAGAGGGTGCAATCCCTTCTATACCTCTCTGCATTATATAAATGCAGAAGGGTGTATCAAGATGGCGGTTCTATTATTTCCTGCTTTTATTAGGCTTTCAGCTGCCATCAGTGGCGGAACTACCGCCAAAGCAGGCATAGCGACTGCTACGGGGCGGGCCCGGCCAGCAGGAAACAGAAACTTGATTTTTACTATTGGCCGGGCACTGTCATAACATATGTACAGTCACTAGGGGGCAGCCCCGGTCACCTCACAGCTCCACGGAGATGATAAAAAGTATTTTAAAAGAGCTGCTCCCCCCAGCAGCTCCCTCCTCCCCTCTGCTCTGTGCTGCGTGCAGGCCCTATCCCCCCCTCGGCTCTGTGCAGGCCCCCTCCTCCCTTCTGCTCGGTGTGGGCCCCCTCCTCCCCTCTGCTCTGTGCGGGCCCCCTCCTACCCTCTGCTCTGTGCTGTGTGCGGGCCCCCTCCTCCCCTCTGCTCTGTGCTGTGTGCGGGTCCCCTCCTCCCCTCTGCTCTGTGCGGCATGCTCCCCCTCCTCCCCTCTGCTCTGTGCTGCGTGGTGCAGGCCCCCTCGGTGTCTCTGCACAAGCACAGTCGGGACGGGACAATGGTGGAGGGGCGTCTGCACTGCCGACTGAAAGCAGGAAGCTGCTGCCATGTGTCCTTTCCTTAACCACCCTGTGTCTTCCTGAGACGTCTGGACTGAATAAGACAGCTGCATTGCATACAGGTAAGTCTGTGTGTGTGACTGTATATATGTGTGTCTGTATTGTGTATATGAATATATATCTGTGTATGTAGATGTGTGATGTTTGTATGTATTATCTACATAAGTGACCAGTACTCCGTGTAGGGTAGAGGGTGATGCTCCCAAAGCAAAAAATAAAATAAAAATCTATGTGAACAATCAAAGAACCACAGTCCAATAATATCAGAAATATCAGTACGTGTGCGGGATGTGACCGGCATGTGAATGGCTGGCATGTAAGGGATGTGACCGGCATGTGAGTGGCTGGCATGTAAGGGATGTGACCGGCATGTGAGCGGCTGGCATGTAAGGGATGTGACCGGAGTGTGAGCGGCTGGCGTGTACGGGATGTGACCGGCTTGTGAGTGACTGCTTGTGCAGGATGTGACCGGCATGTGAGTGGCTTGCGTGAGCAGGATGTGACCGGCGTGTGAGCAGCTGGCATGAGCAGGATGTGAGTGACTGGTGTGTACGGGATGTGACCGGCATGTGAGTGGCTGGCGTGTGCGGGATGTGACCGGCATGTGAGTGGCTGGCGTGTGCGGGATGTGAGTGACTGGCGTGTGCGGGATGTGACCGGCATGTGAGTGGCTGGCGTGTGCGGGATGTGAGTGACTGGCGTGTGCGGGATGTGACCGGCGTGTGAGTGGCTGGTGTGTGCGGGATGTGACCGGCGTGTGAGTGGCTGGCGTGTGCGGGATGTGACTGGCGTGTGCGGGATGTGACCGGCGTGTGAGTGGCTGGCGTGTGCGGGATGTGACCGGCGTGTGAGTGGCTGGCGTGTGCGGGATGTGACCGGCGTGTGAGTGGCTGGCGTGTGCGGGATGTGACCGGCGTGTGAGTGGCTGGCGTGTGCGGGATGTGACCGGCGTGTGAGTGGCTGGCGTGTGCAGGATGTGACCGGCGTGTGAGTGGCTGGCGTGTGTGGGATGTGAGTGACTGGCGTGTGCGGGATGTGACCGGCGTGTGAGTGGCTGGCGTGTGCGGGATGTGACCGGCGTGTGAGTGGCTGGCGTGTGCAGGATGTGACCGGCGTGTGAGTGGCTGGCGTGTGCAGGATGTGACTGGCGTGTGAGTGGCTGGCGTGTGCAGGATGTGACCGGCGTGTGAGTGGCTGGCGTGTGCGGGATGTGACCGGCGTGTGAGTGGCTGGTGTGTGCGGGATGTGACCAGCATGTGGCCGACGTGTGAGTGGCATATACACTATTTTTTCTGTCATTCTTGACGGAACAAGTGATAAGTTAATTTTTTTTCTTTTTTTCGGATGGTGGGGGGCCCCATTGTAAAGTTTGCTATGGGGCCCTGCCATTTCTAGTTACGCCCCTGGCTGCCATGGTATAAAATCAGCACTCCACAATCTCATTGCAGGGGGGGGGAGGCAAACGGAGTAAGGAATGGTGCACAGCACTGTTCCTCATTCACTTGCATGCTGTGGCCACATTTGTTGTGGCATCTAAAGGGTTAAACAGCAGGGATCAGAGACGGCTCCATTTACTGCCACCTATCAGACTTTATTTAGATCTTAGTCTGTGGTGGGGATAACCTTTTAGGTGTAGAGAGGCAAGAAAAACAAAAGATCCTAACAAGTACTAGTGATCCAGCTTTGACAACACTGAAGTTTCATGTCCACAGAATACTTGTACTCGTGACTCTGAGTTACAGCAGTATATAGTACCTTGGTCATAAAGTATTTTGGTGTAGACACATATAATAGATAGATTCAAACATGGAAGGGAGAGGCATGGACCTCACATCCCCACATGTGCACATACGTTTTGATTAAAAAATATGCTAAGAACCTCCTGTTCCTTTTTGTAAAGTTTTGCTGAGAAGCATTAGATCAACGTATAGTGTAAGGATGTGTGGTCCATGCCTCTCCTTTACAGATTTGAATATATACGTCTATTTCTTTGCACACATGGATCAGCACTCCTCCCCATTTGGCCCAGGTGGTTTTAATTAGCAGTAGCCCGTATAAGGCTGAGTTCACAAGGCTTATTCACGGCATAATTGCGGGACGGATTTCGCCCGCAATTACGCCGTGTGCTCGGCAGCTCGACGACCCCATAGACATTCATTATCCACGGCGCGTATACCGCCTTGAATAATTGACATGTCAATTATGTCAACTATGGACGTAATCCATAGTTCTCATAGAGAACTATGGATTACCGTAATGACTGGGATGGATTTCAGCCCGTAATTCGCGCAGTACGGCGCAAATTACGGGCTGAAATATGTCCCAAAATAAGCCGTGTGAACATTGCCTAAGGGTTAATGCCCTTTTTCTTTCAGTCTGTTTGCAGGGAGCCCAGGAGAGGTAAGCTGTGTCAACCTTTCCTTTTTTTGGTGGCGGTGCTGTATGGCGGCCATTGTTGCTGTGTTGGTGTGGTGGTGCAGCCCAGAGCCAGGTGGCTAGGTCTGGCAGCAGTGGGACTGTTGGGCAACTGGGCTGTGCCCCTCATCGGTGTGGCTTTTGCTGTGGCGGTGGCCATCATGCAGTGCTGCCCCCATTTAGTGTAGGGATCCACTTTATAGAGGTTGCCGTGAAGTGGCAAGTGGGCTCATATGTTTTGATCAAAAATATACTAAGAACCTCCTGTTCATTTTTGTAAAGTTTTGCTGAGAAGCAATAGATCAATGTATAGTGTGAGGATGGGCGGTCCATGCCGCTCCCTTAAAGATTTGAATATAATAGATAGACATTACATACAAGCAAATCAAATAACCTCTCTATCTTATTTTCTCCTATCTTCTAATTCAGTAGGACTTTTTTTCAGAATCTGTTCTATTTTAAGTTTCTGTTAAGTTTTTTAAATGATTAATATTCTACATTCTTCCTAAATCTAGGTCATTGTGTCATATGTGCGTGCCTGTCTAACTCACGGTTGTAACTCACATGCAGACAAGACATTATTAAACTCCATGGAACAGTGAATTATAAATATGTTGATTAACTGATGTCTCTTCTTTCTCTAGTACATTCTCTAGTATAAGAATGAGACCACATTCCATGAAAAGTCTCCAGTCATGGCTCCAACCATAATTGAGGAAAGGATTTTTGGGAATCTTTCTATTCCCCCATAAGGTGTATTACACATGAAATATAGCATTGTAGTGAAAAGAAGAATATGTGGTTATTTCATTTGAAGTCTCTGGATGGCTCAACAGTTGCCAAGAATTTCGAGCTTTTGTTTTGATTTGAGTGAGAGATCGCACTGGAAACAAACAGATATTTTGTCAGAAGGAAAATGAAAACCTGTTTTACGCTTTCATTAGTTTTCATTATGCGACCACGACAGGTTTAATTGCAGCTTCAATGTACATGAGTAAAAATGTAAAATGTTTAAATGAACTGTGGCTCCCAAAAGCCATTATAAAAGATTAATGAGGAGCACTCTCTTAGAACTTAAATGAGTTTTTGCAACCCATCCCAGCAGCTTTCGTGGTTAGGCAATATTAGAACATTATTTGTTAGGCCGCTTTGTTGTAAACCATTATGTGGTATTTAAGCTTTGATGTCTTTTTATCTGTTTTTAGAGATTTTAACTCTTCACTGGCTGTTGTCTTCAAGATAAACAAATTATATCAATAGAGAGAAACAGAGGATATAAACATATTTGTATGCCCAAAATGATCAAATCCTGTTTCTAGAATATCCGCTGACTTCATGTACATTTTTGTTGCCCCAGGTAAATTGCAGGATAGATGATAAGTATCTGATCACTATGTATCTCACCCTGGGTTCACTACATATTATGAAAACGGGTGACTTGTTTCCCCCATTTGAAAGGAGCAGCATCTGTGTATGTGCCCTGCAGCTACGTTCAATCTGTTACATAGTTGTACGGTGGAAAAAAATGATAACAAAAGGTGAGGATAAGATGTGGATGAAAGGAGGTATAGGTCATTTTAAAACTTTATTTCTGTATATCTGCTGTATATAGATGTTAATATCATTTAGTTACACATAATTATCTTAACCTGTCATTTTCCTCCAGGTGAAGGAAATGGCCCCCTGTCTTTGGGCCGTATATCTATCTATCTATCTATCTATCTATCTATCTATCTATCTATCTATCTATCTATATGAAACAGCTTTTTACTATACTTTTTGAGGGGGCCATTTCTGCTCTGCCCAACCAAAGTGACCTCACTCCCTGCTGAGTGTTATCTCCAGCACAGGAACTTGTTTATCCATGTTACTAACAGGCTTTAACCCTTTAGAGCTTTGTAGCCTTGTGCACTACAGTTTACAGACCTCCAGTACTCATGTCCCTCTAACAGATTCAGCAAGAAATAGCAGTGCTAATATACCAATCACTGCTATAGAATCACCCACGGCCTGATCAAGAAGTGTGAGTCTGAAGCTGTCTGTGAAGAACAGGCTCTGTGAAACAGCATGGTGAGTACACCCCTTTAAGACAAAAAAAGTAAAATTCTTTTAACTTTTCATCATAACTTATTAGTTTAGTTGCTCGTCTTTGTACTTTTTATTATTATAGTACATACTTTCTATGAACTTCTGCCCAAAACTGAACTAAATAGCACTCTGAGCTATCTTCATCAGGAATGATTGTACTTGGATAAGTGAACGAAGCTAACCTTGACTTGTACAAAAAGATACAACTATCATAGAAGCTTATCAGAAATGGACAGAGGATGCATGTAGTCTCTGTCCCAACACTTAGGTCATCAAGTGAGATTTACCAAGTTTTGCCATTAGAGGTTCCTAATGCTAGAAGCACAGTGAGAGAGAATGGGGGGCATACATACACACCACCTAGTGAATTAATAGTCAGGTGAAAAATTATTAACGCTTCTACTCACCTTATTTGGTTTGTGTTTTTAACATATTGTCAGTGAGGAGATGGTTATTTGTCAGCATTTGGCAATGGGACCATGTGCAGGCTGTCAATGAGTAGATTTGGTGATCATCGAGATTGCTGTGTATGAAATGTCCATGAAAAGTGAGAATCCATTGCCCCTTTTTGCTGCACACTGAGGACACAGTGGCAAGACCATGTGGGTGTTCTAGGACAGGGTTGCGCCAGTATTCTGGTGTCCTTTCAGGCCAAAAACTTTTGCAACCCTGTTCTTTCGATGTATGAGCAGGCGCATTTTGCAGTGCCCAAGGAACTTTGTAATGCACCTAAGATGTGGGGGCGTTCTGGAGGTGTCGCACCACAATCGTATGATTCTATACATTTATGACAGGAGGACAGCAAAACTAGCCCCATTACTGCTGGAACAGGCAGACCAAGTTAAAAGTGGTTTACCTGAGCCTGAGTTGTTATTTTGGAACTAGAAAGTGCTAAATCTATGACCCGCAGTAGTACAGGTTCATAGATTCAGGCCCATTCTACACTGCTTTGAAACTATTTAGAACTGGCCTCTGTGCGCCTAGATCATACCCTACTGTATATTGCCTAGGTGAAGGCCCAATAATTCTCCAGGGACACTAAGGAACAGCACCATTGCTAACCTGTGAAGAAACCTGTTGAAGTGGTATGCAGACATAACTGGACTTGCTTCTATAGTATCAAGTGCTTACCAACAAGTGGATTGTCAATTTGAATGTAACTTGTTCCCTGTTACTTGATGCCCAACTGTTAACCAGTTCTTAACCCATTAACAAATGCCCACTATCTTTTAACAGCAGAAGGTGCATGTTCATAGAGCAGTCTTTGTGAACTGTTGGGGCCAGAGGAAGCATTCTAACCCTACCATTTTACCCTTTGATTGCAGTGGTCCATAACCACGGTATAATCAGGGGATTCACTTGTTTCCCAGTGGAGCCTGAGGAATATCTATACAATCAGGTCTGGGAACCTAGAGTAGCCCCAGGGCTGTCTGTATAGTAAGTCTGCTATCAGGATACACTCTGTGTTGCTCTGGCAGCAGCCTGTCATACTGACACATATTTATACTGTATGTCAGCATCAAAGCCTCATGCTGTAGCAGCCATCAGTATGTTTGTAACAGACTTTTAATAGTAGCCTCTACCAGCCTGCCCGTAGATGAGAAATATATTTAAAAATAAAGTTTCTGATAGATTAACTTGTGCTATAGTTAAATTTAATAAAAGACTGTATACTTTCTGGGATCTGAATTAATTTAGAGATCTGGTCTGGAGTGTTGCTTTTTTGTCTCCTTTGTTTTGGTATGTATTTTTTCTGGGGTCTGAATACATTTAGAGGCATGGTCTGGGGTATGATTAGTTTTAGGATCTGTAATCTCAATTCATTTTGAAATCTGATCTAGGATCTAAATTAATTTTGGAGTCTGGTCTGGGGTCTAAATTAATTTAGGGGGTCTGGTATGTGGTCTAAATAATTTGGGGATCAAGGGAATATAAATAAATTAAAGGGATTATATGTCATATGAGTAATTTTATTTTTTTACTCTGATGTAAGTTCTGAATTTAGGTGTTGGGTCAGAGAAGCCTGGGCCCCATAGTAAACTTTTGGACATCTCTCCACCCCATGCCAGACCCTCCCCTGATTACGAACATTTACTGGTACCTGTCAATAATAGTCATGCAGTTACTAGATAATGCAAGCAGAAAATATCTCACCATACATGTCACCATCATACTGCTACAAAACAAACCCCTTAAACCAAGACCAACATTACCAATAACGCTTCTAAAGTACATAAGGACCTGAACATACCACCAGAACACAACCACAAATTACCACCACATAGTGACTGAATAATACCGCTACACAATTACTAAATAAAGATTAGTATACAAAGACCAATATTATCACCATTCAGTGACCATATAATGGTAGATGCCAGTGTACACAGGCTCTGCTGACTGTATATTACCACCATACAGTGATCATATAATGGTAGACATAAGAGTACACAGACTCTGCAGACATATAAGTGATTACAGTGTAGGTATAACTTGTGACTCACATGAGACGTCTTCTCTGATGAGTCATTCACTTTCCCTTTTCTTCTCCATTTGGCTCAGACCTCCATGATGACTTCTAGTCACCACTTGTCTCGGTAGATTTTGCACACAAATATCTTAGAACCGCCACTTTTTCAGCACCTCCCTCACTGTCTCCCACCTCTATACAAACTTCCCATGGATGGTAGAGCAGGTATAGGACAAAACTTCCCTGTTGGGCTATGATGGATTTATTGGACTATTTCAGACCAGCATTGAATATATTTCTTTAATGAAATGGTCAACGAGGGATGTTGTCAGGAAGTGTTTATTTAATTGAAGTGTTCTTGTGTTGTGTCAGAGTTTTTTTTTACAATTTTACTCCAGTATTAGTAATAGAGGTATTAGACGGATGCCTCTCTATTACTAGTGCTGAGGCTTGGTGTCAGCCTTTGGGGTGACAAACAAAACACCGCTGGCTGGTACAAAGCTCCAGCGCTAGTAATAGAGAGACACCTCTTTTACTAACACTGGAAAAAAATGGTAAAAAATATACTGGATGGGGTGGCGGTTTTAAACCGCTTCCTGTCTGCCAGTCACTGCTGGTAATTGCTTCTTGTGTCCTAGCTGTCTGTTTTGCTCTGCTGTGGTGTTTTGCTGGTTCTCGGATTTTGGCTTGTCTTTCTGGTTACTCTCCTTCTCTGTCCTTTGGTACCTCGTATTTTCCTGGGTTGACCTTGGCCCGTACAACTACTTTTAATTTGTTATC
>JAODAL010040391.1:0-36954 GCA_025379985.1 Phyllomedusa bahiana
AAAAAAAAGCACCAAAAATACAAGAACTCTTCAAGTACCTAAAAGTCTTTCCATAAACTGCATCCGATGTATTTTTCTAGAGATGGGCGAATTGATTCTAACGCGTTAATGGGGGAAAAGCACTTGGGAGGAAGAAGGGCATAGCCCTGCATGACATGGCAGAGATAAACCAACAGAGACCGGGGGGATTTTGGGCCCCACATAAAGTCCGGGGGCGACCTGGGGAAATCAAAACCCCCTCACTTACGATTAGGGAAGGTCGCCGTGGCTGATTTTACTGAAAATGTTTTTATACAGCGATTTTTGTGGGGTGTCTCAGTTGTCTCAAGAAATGTTCTCTAACGTTCTATTTCTGATTTTTTTGGGTATTGGTCTGAAATCCGTGTGCTCCATAGGGGCATATAATTTAAACCTACCCACAGCACATTAATATCCAAGGGGGGGTCTAAGCCAGTTTTCCTGTTGTATTCATTTATAGAAACAGCGTTTTTACAATACAAAAACCCACTTCATTTTTTGGTGCTCAATTCTTTGGGGCAATTTACATCAGGGGTTAATTTAAACTTGTTTTTCGCTGTGGTGACTCCCCAAAAAACCGTCATTTTTTCCCCCAAAATTATACATTTTTCCTGTAGCCTAATTAAACAAAGGTTAATTACAATTTTATTCTTGTTGGGGCATAAAAAACCGCATTGTAACAAGCTACAAACATAGTTTTTTGGTGGGTCAATTCTTTTTTCGAATTTACATCCGGGGGGGAAAATTTAAACGTTTTATTAGCTGTGGGGACTCAAAAAACCGGATTTCACCCCCAAAATAATAATTTTTTTCCCGTAGCCCAATTCACAAGCAAAGGGTTTAAATTAAATTTTTTCTCTTGTTGTGTGCTTAAAAAAAACCCATTGAAAACCGCTACAAAGCTGTAGTTGTGGGGGCTCAATCTTTTGGGGCCCGTTTACACCAGGAGTTAATTAAGCTTGTTATTCGCTGTGGGGACTCCAAAAAACCTGTTTTTACCACCAAAAATATACATTTTTCCTGTACCTAATTACAAGCAAAAGGGTTAAATTTCAATTTTATCTTTGTTTGTGGCTAAAAAACACCGCCTTTTAACCGCTACAAAGCTAGAGTTTGTGGGGCTCAATTTTTGGGGCAAATTTTTCATCCCGGGGTTAAAATTAACGTTGTTATTCCAGCGTGGTGACTCTAAGAAAACCCTCATTTTCACCGCCAAAAATATACTTTTTCCTGTAGCCAATTCAAAAGAAAGGGTTAAAACAATTTATCTCTTGTTTTGTGGCGTAAAAAAAAACCCCATTGAACACGCACAAAGCTGTAGTTTGGGGGGCTCAAATTTTTTGGGGCAATTTCATCCAAGGGGTTATCTAAGGGATTTTTCTTAGTTGCACCAGAAAAAAAAACTTTCTTTTTCACCGCCCAAGAAAAACTGTAACAAAAATTTATATCCGAAGGTTAATTAAGCCTTTTTCATTTATAACATACAAGATTTTTAAACGGCCATAAAATCAATTTTTTTCCCGGGCCCTTTTGGAGCGCAATTTTTAAACCAAGGGGTTTCCCCAAACTTGTTATGGTTCATTTGGATCAAATACAGGGTGTATATTTAAACATAACAGAATCTTCACCAAACAGTGTCTGTACATTTTAAACAAACAGTATCAGACAGAAGGTGGGAGGCTCTTCACCTGCGAGTGGAGGGCACAAAACATTCCCGGAACAGGCCCCCACGCAAGCACAGCAAGGGGGACGTCGCAGCAGGGGTCACCGGGTGGGGCCACAACTCCCCGCGTATCTAGCCCGGTGTTGTTCAGAAACCCCAAATGGTTCTTGATTGGTTGACTAGGTCATCCACTTCCTCCCAGATACATTGACAACCCCCAGCCAAGACGTGGGAAGTCAGAAAAACCCTTTATTTGGGCATGGCCCGGGGAGCGGGCAGGGGCCCCACCTGCCTAAACCCCCTCTGTCCCATCGGTTCCCTCAGCAGAGACTACTATTTTCTGGGCCAGCGCCCCCTATATAGCGGGGGATGAAAATTTGGGGGGCAGGTCAGCAGTATTTGGCACGAAGAAATGGGGCCATACCCCTGTTCTTGCAGTAGGGGGAAAAAGTAAGATGTTGAGAGGGCATGGGAGGTCATTTTGTGGGGGGTCCCCTGCATACCAAGCCCGGTGAAGGACAGCAGTGACGATGAAACACAAATAAGAGATGTACCGACCACATTTGGGAGCCGGTGAGGCAAGGTTCACACGTCAGGGGAAGAGGGGGTCAGCTTCGCCAGGCAGCGGCGGGGGGCCAAGTGGGGTCGTGTGGCCCGGGGTCAGCAGGATAGCACAGTTAGGTCGGGAAAACCAAGTGGCCACGGGGGAAAAAACCCCCTCGCAGGTCCAAGAAAGTAGCGGCACAGGGGCCAGCGAGACAGCGCGGCAGTACATCAGTGCGGAGCGTTTGGGGGGGGAAAATCCCGATACTCGGAGGTGTAGCAGTTCTTTGCTAAGACACCGGAGGAGCCCAATATGGTATATGAAATTGTAAAAAGAAAGTGAAGCGTGGCCAGGGACTAAATTTGGACCACGGCCCCGGGCAACCAAAACAGCGCACCCTCCGGGGGCCTTTGGGGGAAACGTGGTCAGATGTTGTGACAATCCCGCCGCCGCAGCAACAGCAGCACAGCAGCCCCAGTGGCACCATGCCATTGCAGCCAAATCAAAGGCTCCACCCCCTCTGCAGAAGGGAGCGTTTCCCCCTTTTGAACATCTCCCGGTCCCAAAGCTCCGCTCCCGCTATCATGGGGCCAGCGTCGTTCAGCGAGGCGATTGCAAAGAGACAACAGTAGCTCCAACATCCAAAAGGGGCAGAAGTGACTGTACTCCTGTCCAATTTTTGGGATGCAGTCCCTCCCTTTTCCCAAAAATGGACTCTGCACCTTCAAGGAACTATTGCTTGCTGCAGAGCCGAGCATGGGAGAGTTCATAGCCATAATTTCTTTTTCCTCAAAAAGGCAAGTACCCAGCAGCACTTCATAAATATGTAGAACAGAAGGTCGTGCCAGTACCTTGAGCTTATCGGTGTTGTTCCAAGGTGCACAGCCAGCGCGGACTTCTGGAGCTGTAACCTACGGTTCAGGGACAGTACATCTTTAAGGCCCACTGGGTGTAATGTGCTTCTGGGACAGGCACACCAAAACACTTGGACCAGGAGACGCCGCTTTCTCCCTCCCCGTTGTCAAACTACGGCTGACTCCTGCGCCAATGTCCGCCTCCTCCACCACCACCACCACATTTTCAGCCTCCCACAAGTTACTGCTCCATCATACCACACGTGTAAGGGACAGCGGTGTCACGCAGATTCTACACCTGGCTTGCCTCGTGAACGAGTTCACACAGGGGAGGAATGCTCCGCGTTCATGCAGGTCATCCCATCTCGGTGGCCTGGAGAAAACGTGGTCTCAGATGTTGTGATCAATCCTGCCGCCGGCGCAACAGCAGCAGCTGCCAGCCGACAGTGGCACGCATGCCATTGCAGCCAGTCAAGCTCCACACATCTGCAGAAGGGTGCTGTTTCTCTTTTACATCATCTCCCGGATGCCAGATTGCTCCTGCTCCCTCGCTACTCATGGCGCCAGCGTGTCGTTCAGCGAGGCGATTGCAAAGATGACCAACTGTATGCGTCCAAACCATCCTAAGGTTGCAGAAGCTGGACTGTACTCTGTCCAGTGTTGGTACTTGCAGGTCCTCCCTTTCCAAATGGTGGGACTCGCACCGTTTCAGAGAAAAATAATGGCTTGTTAGCCGAGCCGAGATGGGAGTTCCAAGCTTAATTTACTTTTCCCAAAAAGGCCAGAGTACCAGCACTCATAAATATGTAGACAGAAGGTGATGCCAGTCCTTGAGCTTATCGGTTTGTTCCAGGTGACTAGCAGCGCGGACTTCTGGAGCTGTAACTTGGTAAGGGCGTGGTCCATGTCCTTACAGGCCCACTGGGCGTGTGAATGTGCTTCTGGCCCAGGCACACCAACAACTTGGAAACAGGAGACTCCCGCTTTCTCCTCCACGTTGTCAAACTGCGGCTTCCTGGCCAATGTCGGCCTCCTCCACCGACCACACCACCATTTCAGCCTCCACATGTACTGCTCACCATCATCACCATCGCGTGTAGGGCACAGCGGTGTCACGCAGTTCTACCACCTGGCTTGCCTCGCGTCGAACGAATAGTCACACAGGGCGAGGAAACTGCTCCGCGTCATGACAGCAAGAAATCGTATTGTGGCCTTTCTCCGCAGCCCCAACTGCAAATTGAACCATTGGTGACGGTAACAATGGTGGAACATGAGTGTCGCGCTGCACCGAGGAGGAATGGTCCATGCGCCCTGCATGGCGCACGTGTTCAATTCTGGTTGTGAAAAGGTTCCTAAAGGTCTATCCCGATCTTCAGAAAAACTATTTGAATATGGCCATGGAAACTGTGCATGACCACTTTAATCCTTCGTATAAAGCCAGGAACACACTCCTCGAGTTGCAGCAGGCAGATAAGCCTCCCCCCAACACAACTCTGATATGCGATGTTTCACCCGGTGGATTCAGCCTGCACATGTTGGACCGACTGTATGAACAGAGAAAAGGCCATTAACGTTTTTTTGATGAATCCAGGCGGACTGAATTACCACTTGTGTAACTTTGATGTCAGCCAGTGGCAGCTCATGCGTGACAAACCTTCCGTTTGTTGAGGTGCCATTCGAGGAGGTGCGACGTTGTTATTTGTTCCAGCGCCAGGAACATAACGGGATGAATAAACGTCATTCCACTGCTTCATTGTCCTGGAACAGAGAATGTTGAAAAATCTTTCTGGGCAGGTGAACTGGAGACGTGGCGACTACATCTCGTGGCCCACATTAGTCCGGTGGGGACTTGAAATGGAGGAGGAGGTAGAGGACAATGGAGCAGAACATTGTCCCTGGTGAAATGAGTGGATTTTCTACCCAGGTGACAAGAGGGGATGAACGGAGCAGCTGGAGGGGAGGTGGATGGAGATGATGAAGACGAGTGCAGATGACCCCCAAGCAATGCCATGGCAGTATACAGTGAAATGGAGCAGGAGCCGCTTCGGAGTCCTTGTGCAGATGGTCCTTCAGCATGCTTATTTGCCTGGCTAGTGACAGCCGAATAGACCAGCATCCGGCATGAGGGATTACTTTCTGGCTCTCCAACCCTAGGGAAAATCCTCCGTAAGTCATTTGGCCGCTGCCTTATGTGTGGCATCGTCCCTGCCTCTACAGGACTGACTAGGGGGGTTCCTCAGCGCGTTCACGTACTACTGCGCCGGCGGCTGCTGGTTAAGGTGGGGGGGTAAGGAGCATTACCACTCCATCAGTAGTAAACCTAAGTCAGGTAGTCACTGATTAGCAGCATCCTTCACCCGCCTAGTGAGGAGGGCATTCCGCCCAAGCAGCAAAGCAGCAGCAGCAAGAACATGGAGCAGTCCAGAACCAACAGGTTGTGGCCTACTTGGACAGCACTTCTGCCACCGTCAGTTATAAGAATATCCCGCTGTGACTAACTGGGCACCAAACTGGATGTGTGGCCGCAACATGCCCAGTTTGCAGTGGAGAAGCTGTGTCCTTGGGGGGCCCGGCCAGTAGTGTGGCATCAAGCGGGTGTTTCAGTGCGGTGGTGGGCCAATCGATAAAACCCCCAAGGAAAACCCTTCTTGGTCCATGGTAAATGTGGAACGACTGACCTTAGTCAGAGATGAATCAGGCGTGGATCGCCAGGATTTCACAACCAATGCCTTAGGCGTCAGTCTGGGTTCAAACTACCTGCCTCGAGCCCTATTCTGATCCCCACCCTACCCGTGTCCCCGCCTGAAGTCACACATACTTGCTGCCGTAGATTCTCCATCTGCCTACCACCATCTTTATCCATGGACTGTTATTGCCAACCCCACCTCACACTCTCTGTCGATTGTGCCACTGGCTAATGGACCTCATGCTGCAGCATGCTGTAGCTGTTGCCGTGACATCCACACTGTGTCAATTGTGTGCCCCTCGTCTGACCTCAAGCAGTGAGCTCCTGGCCGCCGGTTCACCGTGATTCCTCAAATCTCAGTCATTGTGCCCCTCTGTGACCTACTTCCTTTTTTTTGCCACCACCAGAATTTGTCATTGTGCCACTGCACTGACCTCTGGATGCTGCTGCCGGTGGTGGTGCCGTTACCTCGCGCTCGTCAGGTCATTGTGGCCAACTACTGTGAGCTTCCCTCGCTGTTTGCCACCTCCAGAATGTTCATTGTGCCACTTGGCCTGAGACCTCATGGCTGCTGCCCGGCCTTGACCCTCCAATCTCAGCAGTCATTGTGCCATTCTGTGGCTTCCACCTGTTTTGCCACCTCCGAATGTCAATTGCGCCACTGGCCTTACCACATGCTGCTGCTGTGTCTGCTGCGTGTACTCCACACGCTTGTGTCATTGTGCCACTTTCTGACCTCATGCTGCTGTCTGTGGCCTTCTGCCGTGTGTCCTTCCACACTGTGTTCCATTGTGCCACTGTGCCCTGACCTCGATGCTGGCTGCCCGCCGTGACCTCCACCTCGAGACATTGTGCCATTCTGCTGTCTTCCTCCTGTTTTTGGCCATCCTCCAGAATGTCATTGGCGCCACTTGCCAGACCTCAATGCTGCTCCTGTTGCTGCTGCCCCGTGGTGGTGAACAGCTCCACAACTGTGTCATTGTTGCCACTTTCTTACCTCATGCTGCTTCTGTGGCTGCTGCCGGTGTCCTCCACACTGTGGTCCATTGTGCCACTCGGCCTGACCTCATTGCTGCTGCCGCGCCGTGACCTTCCGCTTTCAGTCATTGTGCCATTCTGTGGCTGTTTCCCGTCCAGTTTTTGCCACCCCTCCAGAATTGTCATAGCATGGTGCACCACTGCCTGACCTCAGCTGCTGCTGTGGCTGTTGGGCCGTTTCTTCCAGTGCACTGTGTGTCATTGTGCCACTTTCTACCTCAATGCTGCTGCTGTGCTGCTAGCTGTGTCCTCGCACACCCAGTTCATTGAGCCACGTGCCTGACCTGGCATTCGTTGGCTTCCGCCGTGACCTCCCATCGCTCTCAGTCATTGTGCCATTCTGTGGCTTCCCCTCCTCCTGTTTTGGCCAGCCTCCAGAATGTCCATTGATGGGCCACTTCGCCTGACCTCATGCAAGCTGCCGTCTAGACCTCCGCTCGTCTAGTCATTGTTGCCATTCTGTGGCTTCCTCCCCTGGTTTTGCCCCCTTCCAAATGTCATTGTGGCCACTGCCTGTACCTCATGCTGCTGTTGCTGCTGGCCGTTGTCCTCCACACTCGGTGTCATTGTTCAAGCAATCTGACCTCTATGCTGCTGCTGCTGTGGGCTGGCTGCCGTTCCCTCCACACTGTGTACAGTGTGCCAACTGGCCTGACCTAATGCTGCTGCACCCGGCTGTGACCGTCCGCTCGTCATGTCATTGTGCCATTCTTTGCTTCCTCCTGTTTTGCCACCTCCAGAATGTCCATTGTGCCACTCTGCCTGACCTCATGCCTGCTGGCCGGCCGCGTGACCTCCGCTCCTCAGTCATTGTGTGTGCCCATTCTTTGGCTTTCCCTTCCTCCTGATTTGCCGACCTCCCAGAAAGTCATTGTGCCACTTGCCTGACCTCATGCTGCTGGCCGCCGAGAGCCTCGCGCGCTCCGTCATTGTGCCATTCTGTTGCATCCTCGCTGTATGCCACCATCCAGAATGTCATTGTGCCACTGCCTGACCTCATGCAGCTGCAGTGGCTGCTGCCGTGTCCTCCACACTGTGTGTCATTGATGCCGACTTTCTCTGAACCTCATGCTAGCTGCTGGTGGCTGCTGCCGTGTCCTCCACACTCGTGTCATTGTGCCACTGCCTACCTCATGCTGCTGCCCGCCAATAACTCCCCGCGCTCTCAGTCCATTGTGCCATTCTGTGGCTTCTCCTGTTTTCCCACCCAGAATGTCATTGTGCCACTGCCTGAACCTCGATGCTGCTGCTGTTGCTGCTGCCGTGTTGCCTCCACACTGTGTCAATTGTGCATGCTTTCAAGACCTCATGCTTCTGCTGTGGCTGCTGCCGAGTGTCCCTTCCACACTGTGTCATGTGCCACTCGCCTGACCTAATGCTGCTGCCGCAGTGACCTCCGCTCTCAGTGCATTGTGCCATTCTGTTGGCTTATCCTCCTGTTTTTGCCACCATCCAGATTGTCATTGTGCCACTGCCTGCCTCATGCTGCAGCCTGCCCGTTGACCTCCGCTCTCAGTCACTCCAAGGGTCATTTGTTCCATTTCAGTGGCTTCCGTCCTCCTGTTTTGGGGCCACCGTCCTCGTCCAAATGTCATTGAGCCACTGCCTGAACCTTCATGCTGGCTCGCTGTTGCTGCTGCCCCGTGTCCCTGCATCCACACAGTGTCATTTGTGCCAACTATTCTAACCTCATTCCTGGCTGCTGTGGCTGCTGGCCGTGTCCCTTCCACAACTGTGTCATTGTTGCCACATGCCTGACCTAATGCTGCTGCCGGAAACGCTGTGACCCTTCGCAGCGTCTCAGTCCTATGTGCCAATTCTGTGGCATCCCCGTCCTTGTTTTGTTTGGCCACCTCCGATAATGTCATTGTTCCCACTGCCTGACCGTCAAGCTGCTGGCCTCGCCATGACCCAAATCCGCTCCGTCAGTCATTGTGCCAATCTGGTGGCTTCCTCCTTTTTCTACCACATATCCAGAATGTCCTAGTGCTGACCTGACCTCAGATCTGCAGCTGTGTCAGTAGCCTGGGTTCCGTCACCTCCACACATTTTCACAAAGATTAGCCACCTAGCTCTCCCAGCTAATTATTTTCCAGCTTTTGCTGGCATTGACTTTAATCAGGCTACATCCCCGCTTGAGTTTTTTTGGTCAGTTTTTGCCCTCTTAAGTGGCCCAGAGATTTTTAATAGTGAAGCGATTCTAGAGAGCGGCGGCAGTCATCAGCGTGTCATATACTAAAACACAGATGAACAAAGTATGAATACAAACCATGCTCCCTCTGCATATTTAAGCATGGCACAACATTCTACAGCACCCCTGCAGTCTCTGTGCAGCCTGGAAATAGCTGTTTTTTAACGTGATTTCGTGGCCGAAGTAATTTCGGACGAAGTTATGTTTTTGCACGATAAAATTTGGCTAAGTGAACGAAAGCGAATTTCGGGAAATGTCGCCTCCATCTCTAGTTATATGGATAATAAGGCACCTTCCGTCACACACTGACAAACGATCCCGTAATTTATCTATAAAATCTGTTTAACTACAAATATGCGGTACAACAGATGGGCATCATTAAAACGCGAAACAGAACCGCATGTACTGTCCATAGGCGTGAATTAAATGTAACTATTGTAATAATAAGTTGTCCCTTCGCACCACTGTGACAAAATGCCTCCTATTTTTACTAATACAATATGTATAGACACAATGATACGTACAACCTAGCTCTTTGTTGCAAACAGAACCATCGGACTTCAAAAAAACAATTTAAAAGTTATAGGGATAGAGTTATGCTGGTTTTTGGGAACACTGACGCAGTGATTGCAATAGAACTGAAAAACAGGTGACAATTTCCACCTCCTATCAGATGTCTGGTTGGCCAAAGAAGTGGTAAAAAAAGAATGCATTTTCAATTCAAGATCACAAAACACACTGAGCTGCATAACATCTCTCTTCCTTTCAAAAGCCTCTCCTCCTGATGAACTCCTCCTCCCCCCTGCCGTTCTCTAAATAAATAAGAAGTGAAATTATCTAATCCAACTCTTTTCTAAGCTATATCTAGGTGGGATGTTAACTCTCAGAGCTGTTAGAACATCAATTATGTTTAAACGCAGACATGAATAGATGTCCCCTGCATGTGAAGTGCATAGACAGAAAATGAGCTGAAACAGAAATGCATTGCTAGATAAAGAACGTGGTCACGTGATTTTTGCAGCCAATGATATCCATACAACCGCCAGTCAAGACGGTCGTAATCCTCCCTCAACCCCCTTGCTATCCTCGTAGCTGATTTGGCTAGCCGCCAAAATGCGAGGAATATGCCTGAAAATGGCATGATAGTAATAGATTATCTGTAAGATTGTCACCTAAACTATCGTGTGATCGGAAATTTCCGATAAGCTTAAAAACCGTGTAGATTTCAACTTTTGCTGATAATATCGCTCATCCTTAGTGATGAGCAATTAGTAAAAAAAATTTAGATCGAATCGGTTGCCGATTTTAAAGAAAATTGTGTCGATTTTTGGTCTCAATCTCGATTAATCGTCGATTCCCATTAAAGTCAAAGGGAGAAGATGATAAGGTTCATTTTTATACTGAAACAGGTGAGGAGAAGCTGGAATTACCATCCAGAACAGTAAACTGGATATGTGGTACAACTTAGTGAAGACAATTTGGCTCTAAGAGTCACAGAAAAAAATTCACAGGCTAAAATCATTCATTCCTTTAAATGGCTTACTAAAAAGATGAGGACAGCCTGCAAGCAGGGGCGTAGCTATAGGAAGTGCAGTGGTAGAAGCTGCTATGGGGTCCCTTTCACATGTAAGAAGACGCCGGTATTGGAAATGGCACATGGTAACTGGCAGGAGACCCCTATCACTTTTTGCACCACGGCCTGACAGCAAGAACATCTCAACAGGGAACATGGACTTTCAGCTGGCAGGGCCATAGTTATAGGGGGCACTGTGGTAGACAGGGCTGCCGTCAGTCATCTATTAACCATTTCAGGGCCGAATGCAGCTAAATCAAATAGGGGCCCCCACCCACTACTAGTTCCTATTTTTTAACATATCACTGGGCCTCTTTTTGATTAGGGCCCAAGACAGGAGTACTGCCCTATTGGCACACTTGGCACCCCTTTTACAGTATCCTGACCCCAAAACCAGCAAAAATGACCTTTTGGAAACTCAGAATAAAATTTGCACAAAGAAATTAGTATTTGTAATAAGATATTTTTAAGAGCACCTTTACTATTGGTGTCTTTTACAGTGTCCTGACCCCCAAACCAGCAAAAATTACCTTTTGGACACTCAGAATAAATTTTTCACAAAAAATGCAGATGGTCAGGGAAGCCCAGATGATGCTGCAACGCTGACAGTCGGACCGAAGCAGGGTGTGAACAGCGGAAGTGTGAGCTAAGACCTCGGGCCTTCCTCAGGAGACAGTCAAGACCTGGGTCGCGCTTGAGAAATGTATGCCTATACGAGAGCGCTTGCCCCTCCATATAAAATTCGAAAAAGTCTTACGTAGCACCATCACATCCTTATGCAACAATAGAATATTTTGCAAAGGATTTTGTCACATTATGCCATAAACTCGTCGGGAATGGGCTCAAGGAGCTCAGGTTCCTTTATATGAGTGCAGATGACGTGAGCTTCTCTTGGAAATGCTGGCTGATGCTCCAGTTCCATCCAGGTGCCCTTCTCCTTGGCTTTCTTTTTCTTCCTCTCATTGTCCTTTACGTGCTGGAGGAAACTATCTCTGCTCTTGGAGTAGCAAATGTGCTCCACATGGACGTTGATTCTTTTGGCAGGGATTTTACCCTTGATCTGCTTGTTCACAATTATACCCACAGCATGCTGTGTAACATTGTAGATCCTGCCAGTCTTGCCATGATAGCATTTATGTGGCATGCCTTTTTACACTTAATGTACACAATGTCGCCCTTCTTGTAGATGTGCATGTATGTTGACAAAGGCAGAACTCCCTGTTTACAGAAGAGTCTGGAGAACATATACCGGGTTCCACGCCTTTTGCCTCTTGTGTTCGTCATTTTCACACCTTACAGATGGTGAGTCCAGCGGAAAGAGAGGGACCAGCTTCCTTCTTCTCCTCTGAGGGCATCAGCGATTGGGTGTCTCGGCAGACAGAATCATCCTCTTGGACCTCTTGATCTTTTGAAATGCCTTGTGACCCCAACCACATTGTGTCATCAAAGAGCTCTTCAGACTATGGATTATCTAGTGCATTCTGTTTATTGGGTGACATTTGGCCTGTGTTTGCCTCAGTTTGGACTGATGATGATGATGATGATGATATTTGTGGCTGTGACTGAAATAAAGAAGAGTTAAAAGCGCTCGATGCAGGTTGTGTTAACCACTGAAGAACAGATTGGCAACGCTGTTCAGTACTAAGATTTACAGGGAACGATCAAGCGATGACAGGCCTAACGGTCCTGCAACTGATGATGTGCTCGCTTGTGTGTTGTCCGGAGCACTGGAAGAAGTTCCTTGTCTTGTACCTCTAGCTCCATGTCCCACGCCCCTCCTTGCTCGCTTAACACCTCTAGTTCACTCCATGTTCAAAAATATAAATATTAAAAAGGTTAAGATTTGTTCACAGTCTCTTATTGAAGAACTGTACTCCAAAGACAGCAAATCACTAGTGTTCTTAAATCCCTATAATTTCCAACTGGCAACCAGGATTAGAAACAGATTTTTTTCTATGGAATATCTATGAAATGTGGTGTTATGGAAAACTTCTGACACCACTCAACAGTGTTCTTGAATCCTTATACTTTGCAACAGGAAACTAAGATTAGAAACAGAATTTTTTCTATAGAATGTCTGTGAAACGGGGTCTTATGAAAGAACGGTGTGTTGTACACCGGCTGTCCCCCCAAAACTGCAGAAAGGAAATTTTGGGCACGCAATGAAATTTTCTGCAAAAAAACAGTATTTGCATATGTCTATTTCACAGCAACACAAAAAATAGACACTGTTCACAGTGAATTAGGATATTTTGTGAATATGTCAAGAATGGTGGGGCCTAGAAAACTATAATCTGATCTAAAACTTTCCAAAGTGCCTAATTTATGGGATTGGCCCATATTGGAACTAGGGAACCCTCAGTGGACCACTATTTATGACGGGCCCCTGGGCATGGCAGGCATGGGGCTGCTTTCCAAGGACAAAGGAAGAGAAAGAGAGGCAGAAAGCAAGAGTCATGTTCAGTATGTGCAGTCATGTGTATAAGTGGAAAACAAGCCCAGAGAATCATCTCCACTGAAGGACTCTAAAAATGAACTTTACTGCAACTCAATATGACACCTATGTGCCAAATTTTATGCAGATTGATCCAGTCATTTGGCTGTGCATACAACACAGCAAACACTGTTCACATCAATTTCTGTTTTCTTTTTGCAAATGTGTTGAGAATGGTAGGTCGTAGATATCTGAAACCTGGTCTAAAACCTTTGAAAGCACCAGATTTAACTGTGTGCCAAAGTTAGTGCAGATTGGTCCAGTCGTTTGAATTGTGCATAGAGAACAGACAACAGAAATTCATTTTTACATGTATAAAGAGTTTAGCTGTGCTATATCCGAATATGAGATAGACATTAAATCAAAAGAACTCCACATACCGCAACAACTTATTACATTTGGAAGCAATGCCCCTAATTCATAGCGCAGCTGCACGGCTTAACGAATTATTAAAAAAAAAAAAACGGAGGCTCATCGATTTTTATAGGCATTAATTTGTGACAGAATTTCATTGCAAATACTATGAAAACCAAATAGACTGCACTATAAATAAGACATATAAACAATACATAGTCTGCAGCAGATAAGTTTATTTTCCATTCATAATAGCTTAAAAAATGTCAGAGATGTGCTTCAGATTAAAGTCAAACTTGACCCAAATCTGAGTGCTACAAATTGGGCCGGTCTGAAATGTTTTATAGCCATTCCAACGATATTTACTGTAACCCTAACTTTGGGTTAAGGTTCTTTTTACTGGATTCAAATTACCAATTTTCTAGAGCTTGGGTTCCCGCAGTGCTCTTGCTCCAATGCCATTTCCATTTGACATCATTTCTGGTCCAACAACACATAGATAATCCTAATATGGCACTGAGCCAGAATTGATGTCAGATGGAAGTAACATAGTAGTGATATCGCCACAGACCAAGCATCAGGGAATGGGTAAATTAACCCATTAAAACCCAGTAACAAAACACTAATCCAAATTTAAGGCTGTGGTTATAGTTATAGTCAGGATTAGGGCTCAGTTTAGGGCTAGGGTCAAAGTGAAAACATTTTGTCAAATCGGTGTTAACTGAAAAAGAACAGATACAAGCAACACAAATAAAAAATCAATTAGTTAATTTTGACAGTACTTATGTGGCTTATATTGTAAAATTCATGTTCTATAAATCAAACTACATGGCATACACTGCTTTAAACTCAAAAATAATCGTATTTCAAGAGCATCTAAACATTTTATTTAAAAAAATACACGGTATATAACTCTTATTGGGTTCTGATCTGTGAAAGTGAACGTGTAGACACTGGATGCTGTAGGAGGGAGTCATTTGTGACCCTTTCTCTCGCGAACAAAACTCACTCCTCACTCTTTCTAGTACATGCCATTTTGGTGACCTTTTTGTTGAGTTTATCCCTCTCTTACACCTATTTAAAAGTGGGAAGGGCTTGACAGGTGGGTCAAAGCATTATTCTTTAAGACAGATGAAATCTAAGACTGCTCAAGGTTTGCATAATTAAAATTTTAGTTTTATAGACTTCAAACACTCTAAAATAAGAATATAATCTACAGAACTCATTTTTTTTCAGATGCTTGAAAAAGTGATTTTTTATGATTATTAATTAATAGGTGTTCCATACAAGAACAACAAATTGTTTGTGTGACAAAAATTGATGTTTCGGTCGGTAAGACCTTATTCATAACCGTCACTAAAAAGAAAAAAATATATACATCAACGATACAATATTATAATTACATAAATAATTATATAACACACATAGTAACGTCAAAAAAACAAATAAATACATATATACACATAGATAATTATCGATGGATGATGGACATATAAATGGCCATATGGCAAATAGAATCTATAACATTGTCATGCGAGCACAATATCAATAGTAGAATCCAAAAGTAAAAAGGGTAGCACAGCCAGATAGAAATATATTCAGGAAAATATTCATTATGAAATTAAAATGCCAGTAAATGAGCCTATTACGCCCTAAAACAAAACTCTAAACGGGAAAGGCTAAGTGAAGACAGTATGGTACTCACCACTGTGGAGAGGTAGAGGCGAATGTAGTGAAAAGCAGAAGGAGCCGCAAGGAACTAGAAGCGCTGGCTGTCTCTGAGACGCCAGCCTTCCAAATAGGATCTGTGTATCGACATCAAGTCGTGGCGCACGCGTGGATAGGATTGTGTACGCCGGCTGCGCGGAACACTCGCGCAGGCACCTGACAGAGAGAAGACCTATGTTGTGATTTATTTTTTATTTAAAGACAAATTTTACAGACAGAGATGTGGAACTGCTATAAGGTCCAACATGGAACCACCATATGCCAATGCCTACATGGCCAGCTTTGAAAATGACTTTATTTATACCAATAACCTCTTCCAGAAACATGTCATAATCTGGAAAAGATATATAGATGAAATATTCTGCATCTGGGAAGGGGATACTTTGAGCCTTGATCAGTTCTTGAAATGGATGAATTCCATTCGTCCAGAACTCCAATTTACTATTTAATTTGATCATAATGTAGTTAATTTCTTGGATACCCTGGTCATCAGGAATCACGACAATACACTTAGCACTGACATTTATGTTAAACCAACCGACAGAAATAACTTGCTACACTTCAAAAGTTGCCATCCTCAAAAAAGGAAGGAAGGAATCTCTCCCCAAATCTCAACTCATGAGAGTAAACGACATAGTCTCAGATCCAACTATTAGGTCAAAAAGAATGAGTGAGATGACTAACAAATTCGGAACTGTGGTTATCCAGAATACACTCTTTTTTCAGTTATTTCTGGAAGGAGAAAGATGTCACTAAACCTCCCGGCTACCTTTCATACATACCTATCATCCCCTAATGAAAGGCGTACACAATATCATACGTAAGCATTGGGAAATCCTGAAACGAGCATGCCCAGACATTTAAGAAGTTCAGAACCAGGTTTTAATTTGCACCAAAAGACTCATATGCTTTTTTTCTTGTACCTAGTGTCTCTGTCTTCCATTCTTCTTCCCTTTCCAACATTCTAACATCACTACATCTTTTCATACAAGCTTTGCGTATATATTTTGCTTCTCTTTACATTTGTCCTTACTTCGTCTATTACATTCTTTTTATTGTTCATATATATATATATATATATATATATATATATATATATATATATTGTAAGGGATTGGCAGCGGGGTGGTCAGCTCCGGGGCAGACGGGCATGCGTCAGCGGGCACAGAAATCCAAATGACAACAGAAGTTCTTTGTCAACTGACGGCAGTCAGTTTTATTGTAAGCAAGTGGTACAGAAAACAAAACAAACAAAACAAATCCTATGCCTGTCCGGCTCTAACTAAACATTAGGAATTTCCTCTCTATCACAGTGCCGGCCTAATACCGGTCACCAAACATAACTGTATTACTATACCACCAGGAAAGTGCTCCCACAGGCTCTTGGCAGATAACCTGTTCCCAGGCTGAGAGACTGTGTGTCTGCAGCTCGGACCTTATATGAGGCGGACACACCTGAGCCTAATTAGACAGCCCAAGACCCGGCCTGTCCAGGTGGAGTGGGGCCCACCCTCGCTATCCCCACTCCAGCAAACCAGCCCTTGCAAATGGGTTTTTCTAAACCCTATACATAGAGATCTTTTAGATCTCTGACACTTCTAATTCTGGCTGCTGTTTACCTGGCAGATCTTAGGAATCTTGGGCAGATATATACTCCCTCCAGGACCAGTCCAGACACTCTGTCACACATCCTCCCCCCCTGTTTCAGACCCGGGGCTGGAACACATCTGGACATCAGACAATGTACGCGAGACAGGGCATCGGCATTCTTCATTTGGGTCCCTGGCCGGTGCTTCACTGTAAATTTATACTCCTGCAAGGCTAAGAACCATCTCGTGACTCTCCTATTCTTTTCCTTGTTCTCACACATCCATTTGAGTGGAGCATGATCCGTAACCAACTCAAATTGTCGGCCAAGCAGGTAATAACGGAGTGCTTCTAGGGCCCATTTAATGGCTAGGCACTCTTTTTCCACGATGGCATATTTTGCTTCGTGGACATTTAGTTTTCTACTTAAATAGAGCACTGGGTGTTCCTCACCATTCCGAACCTGGGACAATACCGCCCCTAGTCCCACATCCGACGCATCGGTCTGAAGGACGAACCCCTTTTTAAAATCGGGGGTTATCAGCACGGGCTGAGCACACAGTAGTTCTTTAAGGGTCTGAAATGCTTTTTCAGCCTGAGGTGTCCATTTAACCATGACCGAACCTTTACCTTTTGTCAGGTCCGTCAACGGGGCTGCAAGCGAGGCAAAATTAGGAATGAACCTCCTATAGTAGCCAGTAATGCCTAGGAAGGCACGCACTTGTTTTTTGTTAACCGGCTGAGGCCATCTCTGTATGGCTTCAATTTTATTTACTTGGGGTTTTACCAATCCACGGCCTATGTTGTACCCCAGGTACTTGGCCTCCTCTAGACCAATGGCGCACTTTTTTGGATTGGCTGTGAAGCCTGCCTCACACTGAGAATTAATAACAGCCTGCACTCGCCCAAAAGGGAATTTCCCAAATTTGGATTTTGGTTTTGATTATATCATCCAGATTGGGGGCCGGGCATGCTGACTGGGGGTTAAAACCCCCTATCCAAAACTCTCGGGAAAAGGGGCCCGGGTTGCCCCAGTGGGCCCAAAAAGGCAATACCACATAATGGAATAATCCTTTCAGGTTTGGAAAAGGCCGTTTTTTTTTGGGCCCCCGTCTGTCGGGGGGAAATTTGGGCCAAAAACCCTTTGGAAAAATTTCGGAGGGTTTATATACCGTGCTTTGGGCCCAGCCTGTTAATAAGTTTCACCCACCGGGGGGCTTTGGGGGTAAGCGTCACCTTGGAAATGGCATTTATTTTTACGGGAAAACCCATTAAAAAATTTCCCCAAACTGCCATCTGGTTGGGGTTTCCAACTATGGGGCGGGAAACCCCCTGGTTTGGGACCCCTAAATTTCCCCCCAATTCCGGGCATATTTCTAAACCCTTTTTCGAGAAAACCCCCTTTCCCTGGCCTCGGGAAAATTCGGGAAACGGTCCTCATTTTTTTAAAACTTTTTTCCCCCCGGGTTGGGGTTAACGATGTCATTTTTTAATGAGGGACGTGCGCCCTGGTTTGGTTTGGAAAAAAAAAAAACCCTTTGGGTTTTTAAAGGGGAAACCCCTTTCCGAACTTCTACCTTTTGTTTTTTCCAAAGGGAGTCACTACCTTTACCCGGGCAAACAAGGGCTTTCGCGCCCATTTTGCTCCGGTGCGATGAGGTGCCCCTGCAGGTTTTTGACATTCATTTTTCCCCCCTTTTTTTCCCTCGGGTTAAACATGGTACACTTCCCCGGGCTTCCCCCTTTCCCGGGCCCTGAGGGAAATTTTTTTTTTTTTAAACCTCTTTAAATTTTTCTATTATCTAAAAGGGGGCCCTTTTGCCACTGGCTAAGAACTTGCTCTCGACTGTAGGGATCAGTCCCGGGACAGGGGCCCCCTCCGGGTGAAAACACGTATCCGGGAAAATTTACTTTTTATATACCCTCTGTTGGGCCCCTGAGCCTGAGCCATATGCTCCCGAACTATGGGTTTTTAAACGCCGTGATCTGACCTGAAATTTGTGCCACGTGTTCTATGACACTCCTAGGGGGGGGTCGCTTCTTTTTTCCCAGGTTTTTTTTTTCGCTATACCCTAGAAGGCCCCTAGGATGCGGCCGTTTAAAATAACTAAAATTTGGGGAAAAATACCCATTGGAGGTTTTGAGGGACCTCACGGATGGAAAAACTTTAGATGGGGGAACGGGAAAAGTCCCATTTTTTTCCCATCTTTGTCCCCCCTTTTTTTAAAGCATGGCTTTGAGGGTTTTAAAAAACCCTCTCTACCAGCCCCATCGTCTGGGGAAAGGGTTTAGACAGGGGTACCAGTGGGTTTTCACCGGGGAACAACTTCCATAGTTCCTTCAGGGTTTTGGGGACTTTAAAGGGGGTACCCTGACCCATCAGTTTTTCCTTTGGTAACCCCACCCGACTAAAAAGAACCTGTACCAGAAACCAAACAATACCTTGGAAGTTTGTTTCCCCAAAAGGGGTATGGCTTCTGGGAAACCGGGGTATTTTTGTCTAGGATACAAGTTTTTAAAACGGGTTTCCCCCTCGAGAAATTTGACAATAGGACCCACCAAATCCATGGTTTATTCCTCAAAACCGCACCTCAAAAATTTGGGGGGGGGGCCAAGGGCTTGGGATAGGGGTGGTTCTAGAGGCCGAAAGTTGGCACTCTGGGCGGACTCAAAATTACTTTTTTCACCTCCTTTAAACCCCTGGCCAAAAAAACCTTTTGCAGGTTTGGTTCAGTGGGTTTCCTCAAATCACAAAATGCCCCCCTTTTTAGGTGACCGTGAGCCAGCTCTAGTAGGGTCCTTCTAAAATTTTGGGGGCCCCCAGTTGCTCCCAAGCTCTTCCCCTCTTTTCCCCACTTATATAAAAGGCCCCTTTTTTATAGCCATATAGGGGAAAGTAAAAGGGTCTGTTTGTCGGGCCCCAAACCGGGGTTATTGTCAATAAATTTTTCGTTTTTCCCGAGCTCGGCAAGGGTTAGGATTTTTTAAAATTTCTCCGCACCAAACGGGGCCCTTTCCCGCCCTCAAATCTGGCTTTCTGTCACTAGAGGGGTCTGGACTGCTCGGGACCTTCTGAGGAAACCCCCCTTTTGGGGCTCAACTTCTTCCCCCTTTCCCCACCAATGACTGAAAATGGGGAAAAAATTTTTCCCCCTCAACTGGGGCTTCATTTGACGGTAGGGTATTGAAGCACCACAATACCCAAAAATGTGGAAAAATTTTGCCCCCTGATGACACATTTCATTAACATTTGGGGACTACCCCCACCAAAAATTTTTTTGTCCCCAAACTTTGTACGGATTTCCATTTTAGCAGTGTGGGGAATGGGAGTGTCCCCATGAATGCAGGCACCCCTATAGTTTTTTTTTTGATGGGTTTCCGGGTTTACCAAATCAGCGTTTACTAAGGTCACCAGACTACCCAGGGCTAACAACGCCTTCACTTTACTACCTCCTACGGTAATGGGGAAACATGTGTGTCCCCACCCCCCGTGTCTTTAAATGCTACACATCACGCTTACCCTATAGGGTAAAACGAAAGGGTTTTATAAGAGACTCACATTGCATAGAATTATCATATAGTGGGCAAATTTGGGGAAACCCTATGACCTGGCATTTTGACAACGGGGGGGATTTTGATTTTAAATCTCTTATAAGGTCGACTTTCCCGGCACGGATTGCCAGGTTTTTAGATTTTGGGCTGTCAAATTTTCTCACGGTTTTTAAAGCACAACCATATTTCGATCTCCAAACCCCCTTTCCCTTTTGAACGTCTTAACCCCGGTTGGTTTCCCGGAGATCTCCGCTGTGGGGGTAGGGGGGGTCGGGGAAAAAACTCTCAGCTCCTCCGCTGCGGGTTTACCTCTCCACCATCTCCAAACCCTATTGGGCAGCGTTTTTTTAGGGGGGCTCCATGGGGTCACCCATTTTGCGCAAGGTCCCGGGGGGATCTTTAAGTATGGTCCCTTTACCACCCGTTCCCCCCTTTTGGGGGCCCTGTCAGGGTCTCCGGCTACAACCACTTTTGGTCAGGTGGTATGGAGTCCTGCTTTGAGGGCGTGGGGTTTGTCCATGCTGTAAGGGCCCCCGTTGTGTAAACCCGGGTGGGAAAGAACCGGGAAACCGTGACTCCAAGGCGGGTTGAAAATTTCCTTTTTTTAGCAGGTTTATAGTTAAAAGCATCCCCTGTTTTCCCGGGCGTAATAGGCCCCTTTTTGGGGTTCTCCTAAAGGAAAAGGGGGCCAACAGTCCCGCCCAAATGTCCCTTTGGCCAAAAACTCTCGTTCCCGGGAAATCCTTCAAAGGTTGCAGGTAGGCTTCCACGTATCAGCCCGCCTCATATTGGTAGGAAATGGTGGCTCTTATGGAGGCTTGAGTAGCGGGCTGCACCACCTGGGCCCCGTTTTGCGACACTGGGAAATTGCTTTCACAATCACTTTTAGAGTTTCCCGGTTCCTTTTTGCGCTCCTCCTGTGTAAACCCCCCCGAGTTGCGTGGGCCCCTGCGGGCTTTTTCCTCCCGCGCTCTTTGCTGCAAAAATGGGGCCCCTGCTGCAAACGGGTAGCTTCCTGTTGGATGCCGGGAGCTTTTCAACAACGCCTTGGTTAAAAATCCTCCATTTTTTCAAGATGAAAAAAAAAAAAAGGGGTCCGTTTCCCCTTTAAAAATTTTCCGTTTTTTCTTTTCCCATGCCAAAATTAAAACTTACGCAAACCTCCAACCCCCCCTTTTTAAGGGATTGGTAAACGGGGGGGGGTCGTCTCCTGGGAAAACGGGCACGGTTTTTAGCGGGGCAAGAAATCCAAAAAAAGAAAAAAACAGAATTCTTTTTTAAACTACGGCAGTCAGTTTTTTTGTAAGAAGTGGGACAAAAAAAAAAAACAAACAAAACAAATCCTATGGCCCCGTCCGGCCCCTAACTAAACATTAGGAAAAAATTCCCCTCATCACAGGGCCGGCCTAAAAGCCGGTCACCAAACATAACTGTATTACTTTTACCACCCGGGGGAAAATGGGTCCCACAGGGCCCTTTTTCAGATTAAAACCCGTTCCCAGGCTGAGAGAGTGGTGTCTTTCAGCTTGACCTTATATGAGGGGGACACACCTAAGCCTTTAAATTTGACAGCCCCAAGGGGCCCGGGCCTTTTCCAGGTGAGTGGGGCCCACCCCCGCAAACCCCCCTCCAGAAAAACCTGCCCTTGCAAATGAGTTTTTCTAAAAACCCATACATAAGGGGACTTTTTTGATCTCTGGGGATTCTAATTCTGGCTTTCCTGTTTACCTGGAGTTTTTAGGAACCTTTTGGGGGAAAAATATATATTTCCCCCCAGGGCCAGTCCCCGACACCTGTCACAATAAAATTAATATATTATATATATATATATATAAATATATATATAATAATATATATTTATATAAATGATATAAATATATATATATATATAAAAAATATATTAAAATATATTTCCTGATCGTCCTACGGCAGCACACATTGGGATTACCCCCCCTGGGTACAAAAGGAGAGACAGGTTAACAAGCAGTAATTAACATTAATCACTTGTGTTCCCCTATAAACCCTTGCTGAAGCCCCGGTATTTTTTTTCTCTCTCAGGATTTGGAAAAACCCCTTTTTGGCGCTAGAAGCCCTGCAACTATATCCGTTTATAACAGGATTTGGAGAATCTACAAGACGGTGTCCTCTAAAGAAGTCTCTGCTGACCCGCATCTTCTGTACTCAGTTTTTCGGGAAAGGTTTTTAAATAAAGGCATCAAATACAATACATTGAAAGTCCATTCCAGCAATCAATGCTCAGTGGAACAAAGTTTTAAAACCAATCAAGTCGAAATTTTTTCAAGCAGTCAAATCTTAAACCGATGGTGCATAACCCCATCCCACAGGGCCCTTATCACTTGTTCTAAAGGGCCTTTAAACCCGGGCCCCACCCTTTGAGCCCATGCTACAGTCTAGTCTCAAATATATCACTTAAAACTAGTTTTGAGCGTTACTTTGGGCCCATCGACATCGGTCGAGGGTCGATATCGACCATCATCGACAAGATAGTCGATGCGATAGTAATTATGAGCGATGACCATTAAAGTTATGGGAAGAGCAACAACACCTTTTTTTTCTTAAACCCAAACGGGTGGAGAAGTGGAATTAACATCCCCAACAATCAAAAGGATACTTTCTTCCCTTAGGCAACACCTTAGGTTAAAAAGCCACAAAAAAAAAATCACCACCCTTTACTATCCCGTCTTATACACAGCATGACCCTTAAACCTGCATCACCCACAAATTAAAAAAAATGGGCCCGAAAGGGGAGTATGATTTTAACCCATCTTACTTGAACTGGACATTGACTATCATGCCTGGCCACGCATGACCCAACCTGATGACCCCAGATTAAAAAAATGCCGGGGAAAAGGGGGTCTTCAACCACCCTTTAGTTTTTACTGGACATTGACTATACCCGTCCTGGGCCCACATGACCCCCCAAACCCGCATGACCCCCGATTTTAAAAAGTGCCGGGGGGAAAAAAGGGGGTCTTTCAACCACCCTTTAGTTTCACTGGACATTGACTATACCTTCCTGGGGGCCCCACAGAGCCCCCCAAAACCTCATGACCCCCCGATTAAAAAGTTCCGGAAAAAGGGTTTTTCAACCCCCATGTTATTTCACTGGACATTGACATACCCGTCCTGGGGCCCCAGCAGAGCCCCAAACCTGCTGACCCCCACATTTAAAAAGGCCGGAAAAAGGAGTCTTTCAACACCAAAAAAAAATTTTAGTTAAATTTGGGACATTGAAAAATACCCGGGCCCCTTTTCCCGCAGAATGCCCTTTAAAAACCTTTTCCCTGCCCCCAAAATTTTTAAAAAGTCCCGGGGAAAAGGGATTTTTCAAACACTATTTTAGTTGAACGGGCCCATTGCCCAAAACCCTGTCCTGGACCGAGTATGACCTTTAAATCTGTCTGCCCCCCAAAATTTAAAAAAGGGTCCCGGGGAAAAAGGAGTCTTTAAACCCACCATTTTAGTTGAACGGGACTTTAAACTATATTTTGTCCTGTACCGCAGAAAACCATTAACCTTTCTGACCCACAGTTTAAAAAGAAGCCGGGGAAATAGGAGTTTTTAAAACCACCATTTTTTTTCACGGGACATATACTGCCCCGCCCTTTGGGTAGCGCTTGCCCCCCCGGGTATAGTGTGGCCCAAATTTTAAGCTTCACTTGGAAATACTGGGGGTTTAAACCCTCCCCCCTTCCCCCCAGGCCCTTTTTTTTGGGCCCCATTCTTTTTTCCATTTTACTCAACTTTCAAAGGAAATTGTCCCCTGTATTTTGGGTTTCTCTGTCCGTACCCATACTCCTTTGGTCCTCTGAAAAAACCTACATTTTGGTCAATTTTTTCCCCTGTACCTCCCTTGTACAATTCAGGGGAAAATTTTTTTAAACCAGCTATTTTGTACAAGCAAATTTTTTTAGTATTTTAAAATTCCCTTAGAAAAACATTTTTTAAAATGGGAGGGAAAACCCCACCATGTTTTTTGGGTTTTTTTTCTTTTTTTTTAAATTGAATTAAAGGGGTTTTTCAATAAAACAAAGAAAAATGCCCCCAAAAATTCAAAGAAAGGACCCTTGAGCCACTTTGGAAAAATTGTGAAAAAGAAATGCCCTTTTAAAGAAAAAACCTTTTTTTTTAAATAAAAAACCTTTAAAATTTTTCCCGGGCTTTTCCCAAAGCAGCTTTACCCAAAAAAAAAATAAAAAGGGAAATTTCCCACCACTTTTTAAAAATTGTGAGGGAGAAAACCCCATTTAAAGAAGCCACAATTCTTTTCCCAAAGGACCAGGGAATTTTTGCTTATCTCACGGGCTACAAACCCCAGAAAATTATAAATATATTTTCCCCAAGCCATTTTTTTAAAAATTGTGAAGGAGAAATGCCACTTAAAAGCCACTTTTTCTGTTCCAAAGGACCATAAATTTTGGGCTGTGTCTCACAGCTACTTTACCCCAAAAAATTATAAATAATTACTTCTCACCCACTTTTAAAAATTGTGAGGGGAGAAATCCATTTAAAAAGCCACATTTCTTTTCCCAAAGGACCAAAATTTAAATGGCTGTACCCCTCACAGCAACAGACCCAAAACCTTTGAAAAAGCGACAATTTTCTAAAGAAAAAGTGAGAAATTTTTAAAATAGGGTTTTTGTCATGAAACCTTTGCTTTCTTTTACAGTTTTCCTTTCCCACAAAACCGCAAAATAAAACTTTTGGGGGGAAAAGAGAAAAAAAAAATTGAAAAGTAAAAATGATCATTTAAAAAAAAAAATTTTTTCCCAAGGGAGGACCTTTTCCCTTTTTAAAGGGAGGAATTTTGAAGTGGGGCCGGCAACTAATGGGTGACCTCGGCAATTGGGGGGCCACAAAAAATCATCAGAGACCCAAACCCTTTAAATTCCCATCTTGTTTAAATTCAAACGATCCACTTTACCCTGGGAAACCGGGTTTGGGGGTTTTGTCTTTAATGACCCCCTCCAGCGTGCAAAAGGTCCGCTCAGATATGACGCTGGCTGCGGGGCAGGACAACACCTCAATGGCTTTGGTCGAGCAAACTCGGGCCATTCGTCCATTTTGGATACCCAGAACCCAAATTGGGTCCGGAACACAAACAAAAACATTTTTTGATGAATGAAAGATAGCCCGGTGCACCATGACCCTTAAACTGGGTCTCTTTTGTTTTTTTAATGTTTTCCCCCTGCTTTGCATGCGTTGGTGAGGGGGTAAACAAAAAATTGCCAGGGGGTCACCCATTGGGCTTCCGCCCCCTCCTTCCTTTTTTTTTTTTTTGGGGGGGGGGGTTTCCCCTTACTGTTTGGCACTCTATTTTGCGTCACGCCCGCTGATGTTTTTCCCCACCGTTACTTTTTGGGGAAACGTGAAGCAGACGAAACCCAAAATGTCTCCCATTTTTGATCAATCACAAGGGTCTCCATTTCCTGCATTTTACTCCTATTTGGGGGGGGGGTTGGGGGGGGGGGAAAGGGAAAGTGCTGAGTTTTTTTTTGAACCGGGGATCCAGGAGGGTGGCCACCCAGTAACTGTTTTCTTTTTTGATGGCCTTAATTTCGGAAAAAAAAAAATTCAGTTGGGGGGAAATGGAGCACCAAGCCCCAAAATTTTAAGATGGAGCCTTGATTTTCCAAAGCCTCGGGGCCCGGGGGGCACAAGCAAACTGATTTTTCCCCCTCATCTTCCTCCCCAAACCTCAAATTCGCGCCAACCCCCCCTTTCCCAAAGGCAGGGACGGGGGGTCCGCTTTTTTTGGGAAATTTAAGGGTTTGCCGTGGCCGGGGGGGGGCTGCCTCCCACGGGCTTCAACACAGCCCTGATTTTTCCCCTGAGATGATGCACCCTAAAGAGCGATGCCCCCCCCTTTGCACTAGCCGGGGAACCCCGAACCACTGCCAAATTTAAGCCCCGATGAAATTGTGAAACTGCCCGGGGCCCTTTTGGGGGAAATTTTCCCGGAGAGAAAGGCCCCCGTGTCCGCATCTTTTGTCCGTCCCCTCCCCGTGGGCGGGGGGGGAAACCTTTTGTTTCAGATTTTTTCCCAACGATCTTTCCCAGAACGGGAATCACCACAATGCTCGGGGTTTGACAAGGGGCTTTTTTCCCACTTGACCATTTTGGTGGCTTGGGTTCAAAATTTGGCAAGGATGGGGGCGAGCCTTTCCCGCCTCCACTCTGAGGGGCTCAACCCCCCGGGGGTCCGCACCGCTGCTTGTCGGGGCCATTTTTTTCACTTCGTACGCGTAATGGATTGCCTGCTGCCACAATCGCTGAAGCTTTTGGGAGGGGGGAATTTTCCAGCGTTTTTTTCCCCACGCCAAAAAAAGAAAAGGGTTTTACGGGGGGCCGAGTTTAACGCTGCAACGCGCCAGGCGGGACGAACCCAGGTGGAAACGGGGGGAAAGGGGGGGCGAACTTAGACTTCGACCCTTTCCTTTCAGCGGGCGTCCAAAACCCGGGTAGCTCTTTAGAAATTTTCTGGACGAAAAGGGTTCATGACGTGCCGGGCCCAAGGGATTTGTTTCCACCCCTACCGATTTTTAAGGGGGGCCAGCAGATTTCCCCCTTTTACCCCCCCACACCACCGCCGGGCACAATTTTTCTTGGGCATCCACCAGCCTAAAGTCTCGTTGCGGGGGGAAAGCCGTCCCACAACCCCGCCCCTTTTGGTGGACGGTCCCCCCAAGGCAGATTTTTTTTCAACACGGCCTGGTTTTCTCTGGGCACATAAATGCCGCCAGGGGAAACCTTTGGGGGGGAAAAAACCCCTTTCACCATCCCTAGGTTTTTTGAAAGGGGGCCCGCCGACCTGAGAGCCCCGGGCCCCCCCAGAGACATCCACCCAGCCCCACCCAGTGACTGCCCACAAAGATAAAACGGCCTTTTGCCGTGTTTAAACAGCCCATGTTTTTGGGTTTTGGCAGAAGGACTTTTCCGCCCAAAAATGCAAAACAACGCGCTTGAAATTTTAATGAACAATTGGGGCTTGCCAGGGCAGGGAAGGTTTTTCCCTGACAAAGAAATGCCTGCTCGGCATCTGGTATTGGGGCAGGAAAGGGGCCATAAATTTTGGGGGAACCCCATCGGCCCAAATCAGGCGGAAAGGCAACAATTCCAAGCCAAAAGCCTGGCAATCCCCGACATTCGGGGTTTTTTTGGCTTTGGGAGGGTTTTTTGGGTTAAAAGTTTTTCTTCTGCCCCCAAAACCGGGAAAAGCCCAGAAGGCGGGCTGCTAGACTGGGCCGCTGTAAAGGGCATGCAGGGGTCGTCAAACTGGTGGAAGGAAAAGGGGGTAGGATGGGTCTCGGGTGGTGCTGGTGGTTCTCGGGCGACGGTGGGGCTGAACGGAGGCGACCCCTTTATCAGACTCTGGGGAACATGGGGGGGCTGGGGAACGCTTGGGGGTTTGGGTGGAGGAGGAGGGGGGCCCGGAGACAGAGGGTGGGACAGGGGTTTTGGAGGCCCGGAAAGGGTCTGGCCTTTTTTGGCCAAAGTGTTCCCTCCATTTCAACCATGCATTTTGGGCGCATGTGACAGCCCATTTTGGGGGGTTGTTAACCACCTAAGGTTCTTGCCTCTTTCTTATGTGTTTTACTGCAAAGGCCCGCATAAAGAAAATTGCTTGGGGGGAAACAGAGGGCCCTTTCTCAAAGAAGGCCCAGGCCCTTTTAGAGGGCCTGGACCTTTTTTTACGGCGAAAAAGCGAGGAGGGGGGGGTTTTCGCTGACCCCGGGGTGGGGGAATCAATCAGCGGGCTTCTGGACCCGCCCCCTCCCTTTTGAGGCGGAAAACCCTAAAGGAACTACCCCATCGTCTTCCTCCTCCCCCATTAGGGAAACGCTTTCAAAACAAAATTTTGCTGAAAAGACCACTTTTGGGTCCGGGAATGTCGTCATCATCATCAACAAACCCGGGTTTACTCGTCTCCCCGACATTTCTGGATCCATGACTGCGGGCTACAAGCAAAAGGGGTGGGAAGGCTTGCCGACCGCCCGGGATTTTTTAACCCATTTACCAGCTTCCTTTCCCCCCTCTGATGGGATTTAGTAATGGGCGCAAGCAGAGAAAAAACCCTCCTCTTTGGGGCCCTTTTGATCTTTTTAAAATGCCTTTTGACCCCAACCGCATTTTGTTTATCAAAGAGGTCCTTTAGAAAACGGATTATCCACAGGGGGTGGGTACAACCCAGTTGACATTTTTGGGGTGGGTTTTGTTTTGGGCGGATGCTGGGGGAGGGATGACGCATTTGTGGTTTGGACTGGGGGGGAAAAGGAGGTAAGACTGCTGGATGCAGGGTTTCATTAGCCACGAAGGACAGATTGGGGGACGGGGTGTTTTGTTACTGAGATTCACAGGGGCCCGACCCAGCGATGACAGGGCCCCGGAAAGGGCCTGCAACGACGAAAACCGCGGCATGCCCTGGAAAGGGGCACCTTCTCTCGTACCCTACCTCCAGTCCTACCCCCCTCTTTTCTCGCCCTTTCCACCTGAATTTTACTCCTGTTTTAGAAATAAAAAAAATTTTAGAAGGTTTTGGAAGAGTTTTGGGAAAATCTCTTTTAAAAGACAGCAAATTTACAGCTATTCTCAAATCCCTCCAAACCCAAAAAAAAATTGCTGGATTCAAATATAACTGCAAAGTAGTTTTAATCACCCAAAACCGGCCTGCGCCAAAAATGAAAAAACACCCTATTTTGGGGAAAAGGGATTCGGATAAAACAAGGGGAAATTTTTTCACCTATCAATCACTTTTGGTGAAATAAAAAAATTTCTGTATTTCAAATTTTTAATTTTCAAAAAAGAAACAAACAACAAACTGGCCTGCGCCCAAAGGGGAAAAAAAAGTATCTGAAATGTATTCGGATAATACAAGGTATTTTTGGCACCTATCAATTCACCGGGGGTTTTTTTTCTACAAAATTGCTGGATTCACATTTAAGTGCAAGGTGGGCCCAATGAAACAAAGCTTTTATTTCGCCAAAAAAAAAAAAAAACACGTATCTGAAAAATTTTTTCGGATAACACAAGGTATTTTTGGCACCTTTCAAATTTACCTGTGGGGGACTTTCAAAATTTTCAAATATTTACATTTTAAATGCAAGGTGCCCCCCCAAAGAAAAACTGTATGCCCAAAAATTGGAAAAAAAACTATCGTAATGTTTTTTTTTGGATAATAAAAGGTTTTTTTTTTGGCCCCCAATCAATTCACCTTTTTGGGGAACTTTCACCCAAATTGGGGGGATTCAAATTTTAAATGTAAGGTTTGGGTCTATCAACAAATCGACGGGGAAAAGTGCAAAAAACATTTAAACTGTAAAGAAATTTGGAAAAAAAAGGGATTTTTTGGCACCTATCAATTTCCCCGTGGTAACAAAAACCCAATTGTTTTTCAAATTTAACTGCAAGGGGGGCTCAAACAACAAATCTGGAAATGGGCAAAAGTGGGAAAAAAACAAAGTATCTGTAATGTATTCGGGTAATAAAAGGGATTTTTTGGGACCTTTCAATTCACCTGTTTGGGGACTACAAAATTGCTGCATTCACATTTTAAATGCAAGGTGGGCCCCAATGAACCAAAACTGTATGCGCCAAAATTTAAAAAAAACTTACTTAATGTTTCGGATAAAACAAGGGGATTTTTTTTTGGGGACCTATCAAATTTACCGGGAAACCAAAAACAATTGCCCGGATTCAAATTTTTAAATGCAAGGTGGCCCCCCTTCAACAAAGTCTGGACTGGGCAAAAGTGGGAAAAAAAACATGGTTTTTCTGTAATGTAAATTTTGGATAATAAAATGTAAATTTTTTTTGGCAGAATTTTAATTCACCTTTGGTGACTACAAAATTGCTTTTCATTCACAAATTTAATTTCAAGGGGCCTCAATGAACCCAAATTTTTGGGCTGGGCCCAAAAAAATTTCAAAAAAACGTTTTCTGTAATGTAAATTTTGATAATACAAGGTAATTTTTTTCACCTATGAACCTGTGCACTAAAAAAATTTCGATTTTAATTTAAAAAAGCAAGGTGGATATATGAAAAAAAAGGTGGAATGGGGAAAATTTTTTAAAAAAAAACCATTATTTTAAAAGTTTTTACTGGGTTTAAATTTAAAATGGGGTTTTTTTACCCAAAAAAGAACCTGCAGTTTTCTAGAAAAGAATTTTTTTGTAATCCTAATTTTAAGTTTAGGGTGCCCAATACCAGGAAAAAATTTCAATAGAAAACTGGGTTTAAAAAATAAAGCAAAATTTCAGTGAAATTTTTACACTAAGTCTTGGTAACTTTTTTCCCGTAAAATTTTTTTTAGAGCTTTTTCTGTGTTTTCCCCCCGGGGGGCCCCCCTCCGCTCCCCCCCGTGATTTTACAGCGGTAGATCTCCTTTAAAAATTCCCCCTAAACCAAAATACAGAAATTTTTCCAGTCCCCTAATCTAACAAATTGTAAAATCACAAACCCCAACAGTTAAAAAAGCTTTTTCTTTTGAAAAAATAGTTAATTTTTCCCCTGACTGTTTTTGGAACCCCACAAAGGAAAAGGCCCCGCAAATCCTTCTGCTCTGAGACGCTTGGAAGGGGGAAAACTTTTTAAGGGTAACAGGAAACCCCTTTTTCTATGTAAAAAAGAGGTCCAGTTTATTTTTTTTCCAAACCAAGGGGGGGGGGGGGGGGGGGGGGGAACGTCAAAACCATACACCCTCCCAGTCATTACGTCCCCACACATCTCAACCCCGCTCTATTTTGTAAGCCCGATTTGCTGGCCCCCCAAAATACAGGAAGGGGCCGAAAATGGCGCTTTTTAATAGATGAAGCAAAAATTTTTTTAAACCCAAATTATCGCAAAAGATCTAAAAAATTTTTGATCAAAATAAAAAAATGTGCCGATTTCAACTTTTTCCGGGAAAAAAACGCCAACACTAAAATTAAAACACTTTTCTTTTGTGGCCATTACCTCAGCAAAAAGGGTTTGGGGGAAATTCAAGCTCTCCCCTTAAAGAACCCTATCCTTGGAGACCAACAAAATTTTTTAATTTTGCCACAAAGCCAGGTTTTCTTTTTAAAAGTGTCCCCTTTAACATCTAACAATTTTCCAAAAGATTGGTTGCAGGGGTTTTTTTCCACATCCACGGACGAAAAACAACAGTGTTTTCACACACTGGATGTAAGAAGAGCGGTTTCTCCAAATTTTCTACAAGCTACACAATTATTCAGGTTGAAAGAAGCATTGTTTTTTACAATTTTCATTTGGCCCCTAGGAAAAGGGGGCCAAAGCCCGCCCAAGGTACCACCCGCTGGATTAAAGAAAGGGCCCTAAAAGAAGGTTTTCAGGGAATTTTAGGTCAAGATTCACCCCTTCAACCAGAGCTCATTCCACCAGATCCACTGCGAAAATCCTGGGCGGAATTTGGGGAAGTTTCCTTTTAGATTAAAATTTTAAGGCCGCAAAATGGGGCTACACCATCAACATTTTTAAAACATTACAGGGTTGGGCGTTTTCCTTTTTCTGCAAATGTTCAACTTTGGGGAAACAATTAAACCCGGAAAGCTTCGGAGGGCCCCACCCCTTTTTAAAATTTCTTTTTAAATCCAATGGTGTGCTGCCGGAGGACGATCAGGAAAGTGGAAATTTGCTTACCGAAATTTCTTTTTCCTGGAGTCCGTAGGCAGCACAGCTTTCCCACCCAGATTAATTTCCTTCATTGCTACCTACAATACTGGTGTGTGGTGCTTCCAGCCAGGCTTTATAGGGCAACACCTAAGTGATTAATTAGTTCAATTACTGCTTGTTAACCTGTCTCTCCTAGTTGTACCTAGGGGGAAGTAATCCAATGGTGTGCTGCCTACGGACTCCAGGAAAAAGAAATTTCGGTAAGCAAATCTCCACTATATATATATATATATATAATATATATATAATATATATATATATATATATATATATATATATATATATATATATATATATATATATATATATATATATATATATATATATATAAATAAAGGAAAAAAAGCGCAGCACTACTGGGTTTATAATTCAAAAAAACAAAAAACATTTATTCCCACATGCAGCAAAGACCGACGTTTCGGCTCTCTCACAGAGCCGTCTTCAAGTGAGAGAGCCGAAACGTCGGTTTTTGCTGCATGTGGGAATAAACGTTTTTTGTTTTTTTGAATTATACCTAGTAGTGCTGCGGTTTTTTCCTTTATTTAGCTTTTTTGAGCTCTTGGCCGGGCTCTTTTTTCCGCTGGCACCCCGCTCTTTTTACCATCATTGGATGTGCTGCTTGTTTTCTGTGGATATATATATATATATATATATTATTATATATATATATATATAAAATTTCTCAGCTATATTTCCATATTCTGCTGTGTTTCTCTGCATATTTTAACTTGTCCCTTTGCAGTTATCTGTCCCCCTTCGGTTCTGTCCTTCACTGTATTCCATTACTTATTTCTCTTTATATGCAATCCTTGCACCTACATTACTCTCTATATATACATAGAGAGTTACAACAGTGCAGTTACAACATATGTCTTCTCTCTGTCAGGAGCCTGCTCGAGTGTTCTGCGCAGCCTGCATACACAATCCTATCCGCGCATGCGCCGTTTAGGGTTACCTTTAATTTCATAATGAATATTTACCTGGATAAATTTCTATCTGGCTGTGTTACCCTTTTTGTTCTTGGATTCTACTATTGATATTGTGCTCGGATGACAATGTTATGTATATATATATTTGTTTTATTGACGTTACTATGTATGTGTATATAACTATTTATTATTACCGATGTGATTATAATATTGTGTCGTTGATGTATATATTTTTTCTTTTTAGTGACGGTTATGACGGTTAAAGGGGTTTTATCATTTCATTAAATGGTCTTCAGAATAAGGAGACAGTGAAAACAAACAACTTTGCAATTGGATGTCATTAGCAAAGCTGTCTTGTATACACAGTGTTCCTTATCTTGTGTTTTTGTTTACACTGATATCCAGTCCTGGTCGAATCCCTCAGGATCCCTCCTCCTTGCATTTCACTAGCTGAGAGCTCATTTACATTCTGTACAGCCCCGGACGAATTCACAGAGCTGTGTCTCTCACTCAGAGTAAGGGGCTGTCATATTTTCACTTTATACAGGCAGAAGAAACAGAATTACACTGAAGGGCTTACACAATCAGGAAATAGCACAATTTGTGTCGATCCCTGCCTGACTCAGAGTTAGGGGCCGTAGCATTTTCTCTCTCCACACCCAGGAGAAACAGACTGCAACAGATTCTACAATGAGAAAACATAACAGTTTTGTCTCGGTGCCTGACTCTCCTGCATAGAAGCGAGATCTGTGCCGTTCATAGAGCATCTCCAGCTGTGAGAGGAGAAGAGTTCAGTTGCTCATTCTAGATTGAATGCAGCCTGTGGTATGTATACAGCTCTTACAAAATAAGACTGATAGGGAGAGACACAGTGACATGTGGACTCAGAGGGGGGGGAGGGGAGTCTCAGGAGCCAGCATGCACAGTGAAGGGGGGAGGATGTCACCCAGCTGGGAGGGGAAGAAACGCCCCTGCATTTCCAGAGTTGAGAAGCTGAGAGTAGTGTGAATCAGCCGAACTAAGGAAGCGATACATCCCCTTTAAGGTCTTACTGACCGAAACATCAATTTTTGTCACACAATTTGTTGTCCTTGCATAGAGCATCTTTGATTTAATATTAATAAAAAAACACTTTTTCAAGCATCTGAAATCAATTCTGCGCTGTTGATTATCTTTTTAGTTTCTGTGGGACTGTCTAACCCATCAACTAGCAGCATCCATTCAGGATATTTCCAGTGTGTGCCGCACATTATATTATATACACTCTTAAACAGATTTGAAATGTTTTTCCAGAGCTGTCCCCTTTAAATTCTGAAAAGGGTCAAATTGGAAGGACAATTGGCTAGGTATTTATTAAGCTACTATGAGTGAAAAAAATAAATAGTTGTTCTGTACACTGTGTGTATATTGTTTGTATCTATTTTGTATTTTGCAGCCTACTTAGGGTATATTCACACAGCGTAGAGCAGTGCTACTATGCGTACCACTATACACCTGCTGCTTCAGAAGTATGCGCTGGTCATTAAGTGTCAGATATGTGCATAGCACATATCAAAAGAAAGTAGTCTTCTGATCTATTCTAACCATATTTCATACTTTGACTTCACTAGTTATATACCACATAACCGCATATACTCGAGTATAAGCCGACCTGAGTATAAGCCGAGGCACTTACTTTTGCCCCCAAAAAACGGGAAAACTTATTGACTCGAGTATAAGCCTAGGGTAGAAAATGCAGCGGCTACTGGTAAATTTTAAAAATAAAAATGGATACCAATAAAATTACATAGGCAGTTTAATGTCTCCCATAGGCAGTTATAGGCAGATATATGGCCGCATAGGCAGCTATATGGCCCCATAGGCAAGTATATGCAGGTATATGTTGCAAAAGGCAGGTATATGTCCCAATAGGCAGGTATATGGCCCCATAGGCATGTAATAGGCAGTTATATGCCCCCCATAAGCAGATTATAGGCAGGTATATGGCCCCATACGCAGGTAATATGCAGGTATATGGCCCCATAGGCAGGTATATGGCAGGCTATAGGCAGGTATATGGCAGGCTATAGGCAGGAACATGGCAGGCTGTAGGCAGGTATATGGCAGGCTGTAGGCAGGTATATGGCAGGCTGTAGGCAGGTATAGGGCAGGCTGTAGGCAGGTATAGGGCAGGCTGTAGGCAGGTATAGGGCAGGCTATAGGCAGGTATAGGGCAGGCTGTAGGCAGGTATAGGGCAGGCTATAGGCAGGTATAGGGCAGGCTGTAGGCAGGTATAGGGCAGGCTGTAGGCAGGTATAGGGCAGGCTGTAGGCAGTTTAAAAAAATAAAAAAACAAACACTTACCTTACTCCCGGCCGCTCTGCTCCCTCTTCACTCACAGGCAGGGTGATGTCATCAAGCCACGCACGCAGCGTGATGACACACGCTGCGTGTGCCGGAAACTCCGTACGGCCGCCAGTCAGCGGCCTCCCGGACTCCACTGCAGAGCACGGAGCGCTCGCTCTCTGCTCCGCAGTGATTTCTCTTCACCTATATGCTTGCCGGAGGAGTGTCCGCAGCGCCCGGACACTGTGGGCTCACTAGGCCTTCAGTTATATGCACTCCCTGAGGAGTCGCGTATAACTGAAGTGTCCCTGCTGGTGCCATCGCAGCGCCCGAGCGCCGACAAACTGCCCTTTTTTCTTAAAATCACATTAAGAGTTGCTATTTCTATTTAGAATCTCCTATTGGTTTCCATTTCCAGAATATAAGGGTCATGCCAGCACTTGTGTGAGCATTATTGTTCACCTCAGTAACTCTGCATGTCTCTTTCCTCACATTCTCTTCTTTCTAACATACCACTTTAGGAGAGTCTTATTGCCTTTCTGTTCAGAATCTATTACACAGCAGCCCCCCAAAACCAAGATCCAGCTAAAGTTAGATGCATTTACAGAATGGAAATTTTATATTTTACAATTTTTTTCTAGAATAATTAAAATGCAGTTTCATGTATTACAATTGTTACGTGGCATACTAAATAAAAATGTTAATCTAGGGATATGCTGAGATTTTCCATAGTTGTCTGCATTTGACCTAATAATGGTTGGTATCTATTAGCTGTACAAACTACATCAAGATAAAAAGGTGGAATCAAGTAAATAAAATCAGTATTTAAAGCACAATTGATAAAGTCTAAATCAAGTCCTGGACTGGTGTGAAAGGTGACAAATTCTAATGATATTAATAATGATAAATAGTGCCCTTCAGTATTTTTTTAAGCCCATGAGTATATCCTGATCTATTCTCTCACATACAACTTGATGCCATATCTTGCCTCCTTACTTGCAGACAGTAGTAGAATTTGAGCCTCCCATTAAAATGTTCCAGGGACCTGTTGGTTATTTTACACTTTTAGTAGGTGCATGTCTAGGCAAACTGTCACCAAAAAGCTTTATGATGGGTTTAATTTTAAACAAATATTTAAAATTGGCATCATCTATGGGTAAGCACTGTGCATTATATATTATTCTAATGTAGTAACCTAAATATAGTCTCATAGTATGTCCTATACATGTTCATGCAATACATTGGAGTATGTTATTAGATTTCTCCAGCTAGATTAGACACTGATGAGTGACTTAATTAGTAGCCCCATATTAGAAAAGGCCATCGCCAATATGTTTAGAAGGGTATGTTTCTTAGACTGTTCATTAATAAATTCAGGATTTGGGGTATTAAACCACTAGACTAGTGTTGAGCGATTGCGTTGGCTATCGAGATCGATCGATAGTCGATAGTCGGCCGCTATCGATAAGGTTTTTCGATAGTGAGCGTCGATTAGAGCGATGACCATTAAAGTCTATGGGAGAGCAACAACACCCTTCATTATTACAAACCCCCAAAAAAGGCGGAGAAGCTGAAATTAACATCCACAACAGTCAAATGGATACGTGCTACCCTCTTAGGCAACACACTTAGGTTATAAAAAGTACAGAAAAAAAATCACAGACCATTCACTATCCCATTCTTGTACCACAGCCTGAACCCCTTAAACTGCATCACCCACAATTGAAA
>JAODAL010040392.1:0-36954 GCA_025379985.1 Phyllomedusa bahiana
CGTCTGCTCCAGGCCCCATACACAAAAGGGGTTAAAAGAAGTGAGAACCATCTGCTCCAGGCCCCATACACAGTAGGTTAGCAGAGGTGCAGTGACATCCATCGCTCTGGGGCCCCAAAACACAGTCGGGTTAGCAAAGGTGCAGTGACATCCGTCTGCTTCGGGGCCCATACACAGTGGGGTTAGCAGATGGGGCAGTGACATCTGCCTGCTCCAGGCCCCATACACAGTAGGATTAGCAGAGGTGCAGTGACATCCATCTGCTCCGGGGCCCCATACACAGTAAGGTTAGCAGAAGTGCAGTGACATCCATCTGCTCCGGGCTCCATACACAGTAGGGTTAGCAGAGGTACAGTGACAACCGTCTGCTCCGGGGCCCCATACACAGTACATAAAAAATATACAATTAAGGCAATATAATCTCCTGTATAATCCTATTCTGCCAGGCCAGGAATTGTCAACTCCAGATATTTAGTCAAGTTCATGTTGGAGGGACCTTAGAAGGGGCGGAAAGTTGGCTTTAGCCAATAAATCGCATTTTTTGGTAAGTTTAATACGTAGCTAGGAAACCAGATGTTTCTGATTTGAAAGAAAAAGTATCCTTTATTTTGTAAGTTAGAATGAAAATTCAACTCCGACATCATTGACTTAGAAAGTTTAACCCCTGAACCCACCTGGACGTATGGGTACGTCCTGGTGGTGTTAAGGAGTTGTGTAGCAGGATCGCAGTACCTAGTTGCAGCTGACACCCGGCGGCTACAGCGTGGGGACGGGGGCACTGCCGCCCGCCTGCGCTGATTAACACTTTAAATGAATGAGAAATGGTGCCGCGCACCGTTCCTCACTCCAATCGGAGCCCCTGCGGAGAAATAGTAGGGTTCCGATCGGTGAACATGGCAGCTGGGTGCCTTGTGAAGCCTTGTGAAGGCTCCTATCACTGCCATGTTCTCGTTTGCCCCATTTCCGGCCCAAGGAAGTGGGGAAACCGCCATCTTGGTACAGCCTAATGCATTGTCTATGCAATGCATTTGGCTGTATTAGTGATTGCCCCCTAGTGGTGAAGCTCCCTAGGGGGACTCACAGTTAACCCCTTAAGGACCCAGCGTTTTTATTTTGTCACATTCGTTTTTTCCCTCCTCGCCTTCCCAGAGCCATAATTTTTTTTATTTTTCCACCTACATAGACACATGAGGGCTTGTATTTTGCGGGACAAGATGTTCTTTCTAATGGTGTTATTCACTGTACTATAGAATATACTGGGGAATGGCAAAAAAATTCCAAGTGGGACAAATTGTAAAAATAACGTATTTTCACCATGTTTCTGGGTGTTTTGCTTTTATGCCGTTCAATCTTCAGTATAAATGATGTGTTCTCTGTATTCTACAGGTTGATACCCATCCGGCAATACCAAACATGGAGGGTTTCCGTTATGTTTTGCTACCGTAAAAAAAAATTCCAAACTTTCTCTATTTTTGAAATTTGTGCCACGGGGCCAGTTGGTGCAACCAATAACTTTTTTGTATTAACACCTACGGACGTCAGTGAGGCGGCATTTTTTTGCGGGCTGAAGTGTGCTTATTATCGCTAGCAGTTTGGAATGCATGCGACTTTTTTGATCACTTTTATTCCATTTTTAAGTGATGTAAAATTATCAAAAAATGCAATTTCGGCGTTTGGAATTTTTTTCTACTACCGTGTTCAGCACACGGGATAAATGATGTTCTATTTTTATAGATCTGACTTTTTCGGACGCAGCGATACCAAATATGTGTAACTTTTTTATTATTTTATTTTTTTTATCTGTAAAATGGGGAAAGGGGGGTGATATGAACGTTTAATATTTTTTTGTACTTTAAAACTTTCTTTCTTTTTTTTTTTTACTGTAACATTGAGTCCCCCTATGGTGCTTGACCACTAGGGGCCACGATCGTTAATGCAGTCTAATACATTGCATAGACAATGCATTAGATTGTACCAAGATGGTGGTTTCCCCACTTCCTGTCTCCGGCCGGAAGTGGGATAAACCAGAACATGGCAGTGATGGGAGCGTTCACAGGGCTCCCCACTGCCATGTCCGGGCGTCGGATCACTGCAGTTATGCTGCTGTAATGCCGATCGCCCTGAAGATCGGTGCGCGGCACCGATCTTCATTCATTCAGATACCGTGGCCATCTTTGCTGCAGCATCTGAAGGGTTAAACAGTGCGGGCGGGTGGCGCTGCTCGTTTGCGCTGTAACGGCGGGTGTTAGCTGCAATCAGCCGCTAACACCCAGCGGCTGTGCGGGGGGGTCGTGGACCGATCCCCCTGCAAAGCCCATTAGAGACCCTGGGACCTACTCCTACATCCCGGGTCCGTAAGGGGTTAAAGTAAAAAGGAAAAAAAAGTTTTAAAGTTTCACTATTTTACAAATAAAAAAAATAAAATAATAAAAAAGTTCCCCATATTTGTTGTCGCCGGTTCTGAAAAAGTCCCATCATTATAACATCATTTATCCCATGCGCTGAACACCGGAGAAAAAAAAACTTCCAAATGCCAAATTTGCATTTTTTTGGTCATTGCATTTTTTGGTCATTTCATATAAAAATTGGAATAAAAGTGATCAAAAAAGTTCGTATTCCACACTGCCAGCAATAAAAAGTGCACTTCAGCCACAAACAATGCCCCTCACATGACTCCCTGTAGTGTTTAGTAACAAAAAGATTATTGGTCGCGGCAGCGTACAAAACGCGCCGCGAGCGCAAAAAAAATATATATTCAATATAGAAAATGTTTGGAATTTTTTTACGCCACCAAAACATAACGGAAACCGTACATATTTGGTATTGGTGGATGCAGATAAACCTGTAGAATACAGAAAACACATTTTTTTTACCAAGAATGAACTCCTTAACAACAAAACTTCCCACAAAACACAAGGGCGCAAGTACATTTTATTTTTATTCGCATTTTGCCCCACTATACAGAATTCTTATTGTACTGTTTCCCAGTATATTCTATGGTTTGTTCATGTGAATCACATCATTCAGAAACGACATCTTGTCCCCCAAAATAAAATCCCTCATAGGTCTATGTAGTGGAAGAATAATAACATAATGGCTTTGGAAAAGCGAGGAGGAGTAAAAATGAAGAGTTCATATTTTTTTTTTCTTGGAGGAGGTTTAAAAAAGGGTTTAATCTTTGTTAGAAGGAGGGTTTGTAATTTTGAATAGTATTGCACCCCTCCAAATGGTTCCTGAGCTGGGACATCACATTGTTTGCGTTAATAAGGTAATATTCTTGAATAAACTGAGTAAAGTCATTTTAGACAAACATTTCTTTATCTCGTTTGTTTATATTTGGTTTTTTTTGTATTCGTTTAATAAAGTTTATCAATCAATTTTTTTTTTCAAATTCAAAAGCGGATTTTATTGAAAAAAGAGAACGAACTTAAACAATTGTTATCAGATTCGAGATCAAGCAAATAACAGTCCATTAGCAGTGTACCACATTACAACTGTAGTTAACATGAAATATTGTTACATGGTGCTCACACGTTATGAACCAAAGTTTACTAGTGACCCAAATGAAAGAGGGCGTCACCTTCCATTGGTTCCACTGGAACAGAAGGAAACAGCAACTACTGATCCAATTGTTAGAGTGGCATCACATAGTCCCCCGGAAACAGCACCAACCGCGGAATGCTGATATAATGTTCACATAATAATCCAGAACATCTATATAACATATGAAATAAAAAGGATGAAAAACAAGAAAAGGAAGAAAAAAGGTCTCCGGTCCAACCCCGCGCCCACCCCGCCGGATCACATCCCAGATCAGACTATTCCAACTAGCGAGGAGGCAGTAGAGATAGCAAAACTAGAATTGCGGTAATGGTCCCTCCGGCAAAAAGGCAAACCATACGTCCCAGGTCTCGAGAAGTGCTTCCTGGTTGGGAGAGCGAGTCATTGCACGGAATTCCTCCAAACAATTGAAGATTGTGGATCTCCTGGAAGCCAGGAGGAAAACGACGGCAAGCAGTAGTATAACCACAACGGGGTAATCACCATTTTGCCGCCAGGACCAGAACCGCAAAAGCTAGAGTTCTGAGGCAGGATATTGGCAAAAGGGATATCAAAAAAGAAACTAAGGAGGCTGGGCCGCTTGTATTCTAAGGCCCGTAATCACATGATGAGTCAAGACCTTCGCTCCAGCAAGGGTTGTAATATGGAGCAGCTACCACCAACTGTGAGATAGGGTCCCCACTTCCCGTCTTACAGCGCCAGCATACTAATGGATGCTTCAGGTTATATGGAGGTGCAAGCGTAAGGCTGAATCTGTACCAAGCGTGTAATTAATTTATATGTTCAATTTCCTGTGCCCTTGGTGGAGCTGGAAATTTGTGGCCAGGATGAAGGTCCTTTCCCCATTCCTCCCGCCGAGAACGCTCACTAACCTAACTCCTTCTCCAGTTTTTTGGAAAGGAAATTTTCATCTGCCAGCTGAAATCAGTAAATCCTTATAATTTTTTGAAGTGTGTGCCTTCCCAGTGGGTCCAGCAAGCAACCTGATTCGGAAAGTCGAGTGAGCCTGTGAGGTCCAAACGACCCTGTTAGTGGAATAAAAACTTTGTCGCTGATCGTAGTATAAATCTTGATAGACAAAGATCGTTCCACGTCACCCTCCAATCAGAATAGGTTTTAGCGAGTCTAGGATATACATTGCAAAAAAGTCCATACGAGAGGCCCTTCCACCACCAGTCAGGATTTAGCTATTTGCTTAAGTACTCTGGTATCCCAGAGATTACCCGTTATGGGGTCAATTCTGTCCCCCCCGGGTTAAATAGGACATCTAGGAGGGGAACCCCTACAGATTGAAATTGAGGTGGCGTGCTCATCAATGGAAACATAACCCAGGAAGAGTTTTTGGGTACGGAACCCTTTGGCGTCAGCCAAGGTAGGGCCCAGTGGGAGCGCCATAAAGCAGCGTCGCAACTGTAACCCAACAATTTCAGATCGGGCATTGTGAAATGAATCCAGAGTTGCGCACATGACTGAGGCCAGGTAGTACAGGTGGAAATCAGGAAGAACGCAAGTCCCCCCTCCTCTCGGGTTTTATTAGTGACACTGATGGGGCTAAAGCCCTGGATGTTTGTGTGCCCATACAAATCTCGGAAGTTGACTTACGCAGTGCCATTAAAAAAAGCTACTTCAGGAAAAAAGGGAATGTCTGAAACAGATATAAGAGACTCGGAGAGAATATATTCATTTTGAGTATATTTATTCTCCATTATCCAGGAAAAGTCACTTCTACCCACTATCATCAAGTCCGTCTAATCGTGGAGAGCAACGGTGCATAAGAGTTAAGAATCAAAGGCTTTTTCTGGGTATTGCAAGGAATTCTGACAACCCAAATAGGTGAAAGAAGTCTCTGCCCCATGAAAAGGGTAAGGTCACCTCAAGCTTTCGGAGGGTGGGTTCTGTAAGATTGAGGCTTAACGCCACAATTTTTGGAACCATGTTCATTGACTTATGATTGCTATGAAATCCCAAAGTCTTTTAGCACTCGGAGCACGGCCTGAGATAGGGTCAGTCAGGGTTCCGAGAGGTATAACAGCAGATCATCTGCAAATGCCGAGGCATTTTATGTTGTTGATTGGCAATCTGAATACCCTGAATTGAGTCGCGGAGCCGTATGACTTGCATAAGATGTTCCATAACTAAAATGTAGAGCAAAGGGAAAAGGGGCATCCCTGTCCCTGGTACCATTGCTTTAATTATCTGAACGGGAGGATAGAGAGCCATTTATGCGATTTGTGCATGCGGGGATGATAGAGCGCAGTATCTCCATGTGCATCATTGGCCAGGCCCAGTCTATTTAGAGTTCCAGTAACCCCCTGCATAAAGGACCAGTTTACAACCCGTCAACCACGTTTTTCGGCATCTAAGATAAAGATAACGCAAGGGATCTTTGAGGCCCTGACCTGATGCCAAGAGGGAAAAAGTCTTAAAGTATTGTCCCACCCGCCTCTCTAGAGGAACAAACCCAACTTATCGAGGTGAGAGGGACTCGAGCAAGGGGTTGAGCCACTTGTGATCATTTATAGCAAAAATCTTAGCATCGGTGTTAATAAGGGAGATGGGCCTTAACCTGGCAAGCGCGTGGGTCCTTAAAGTCCTTTGGGATCACGGTAATGAACTCTTATCAGAAAGCTGGGTCCAAATGGCGAGCCAGAGGACACTCTAATAAATGCACGAAAGGAGGGAGCGGAGAGGAGTCCTCTAAATGTAATTATAGAAATGGTGCCTATCCCCATCGGGACCCGACTCTTGCCCGCCAGGAGAGCAAGATAGCCTTGCCCAGCTCATCAGGGAAAAAGGATCCTCTAGAGGTGGCTAAGGATGAGGATATAAGTTTAGGCGTAGGATGTGCGTGAGAGGTATTCCACTGAGAAGTCTGCAGATCCTCAGGGTCCGAGGGATGAACCCAGATGGAGTGCCAGTGTTGTACAGTTCGGTGTAATAGGCTTTAAAAAACATTCAGGATCTCATCTGTTATATGTAGAAAACGGCCCCGCGAGTCCTTAATAGAAAGGGACAAACAGGGAGGGCCCTTCTTCTCGCGCAGCGCCCGGGTGCAAGGAACCGTCCCGGTTTATTGCTCCAAACATAGGAGAGCCCGCACAGATTTGACGGTATCTGATGTTGTTTTGTCTAGCAAGCGCGTATTTCGTTGACAACCTGCCATTAGTCCCTCAGATCTGTTTCCGAGCCAGAGTCTTGTGGGTGACTCGAGAGAGTGCAACAGCGAGAGAAGGGTCTGTAGCCTATGAAGATTTTCTCCCGCTTCACACTGTGGCGCTCATGTATTATAAGAACCCCCCCAAAATGCACTAAGGGCTTCCCAATGAGTCGTGCGGAGGTAGGATTCGTTTGCAATGTTCCCAGGCAAAATGCTTCTGCCATACTAGCTGCTACTCCGCAAGGCAAAGGGAGTCTGAAAAGGAGGGACCTCGTTCATGTTTCCAAGAAAAAGATAATCGGTTTATGGAAACATGAGGAGCGTAGATCGCAATGACCGGTCTTGGTCCGGAATGCAATATATCCCCGATGAGTACGGCTAACTAAGGGGCAGCCAGAGAGTGGTGTGAGAACATAATCAATATAGACTATAAAAGCCGTTGTGGGAATGAGAAGAAGGAGAAAATCCTTCCTTCCCAGGATGAAGCAATACTCCATGCGTACCCACAAGCTGCATAGCATGAAGCATTTTTCTGACTCTATTGTGCGTGCGCAGGGAAAGGGAGGAGCGCCGGTGGAGGTATCTAACAGGGGTTTAAAAAAGAGGATGTATAAGTCCCCTCCACACAGAATAATCTTACAAACTTGGCGAAACTGTGTAAGGGTAACTAATCTACAAATGATAGAAAAGAATGTGAGCAGTCCCCGAGTTTGGGCGCATCTAATTAGTAGGCGATCGAGAACAGGTTGGCCTTGATGTTACACTATGAAAAAGAGGGCTCTATAGGCCTCATCAATCAGGGAGAACCTCCGAGCGGACAGGCAAGGAATTTGTGAAAGAGAATGGCGACTCCTTTTTGTTTTTGGCGAGGGGGTTAGTCTGTCTCAGGTAACCAGACAGGGAAGTATCTGTTTTGCGAAATTCTGAATAATGGAATCTAACAAAAGCGTCTCTCTTGGATACGACCATTTGGACCCTCTGCTTAAGTAGATTCGAGAGGATCTGAGAGCGTTTTCGCGTGAACATTGAATCCCTTCACATGAGGGAATCATTATGTAACAATGTACCAGCGTTTAAGAAAATGGCCCAGAAAAAAACCCAGGGGAGGACGCAGCCAGCCGAGAAAACCTTGGTATAAGCGATTTAAACCATAAACAGTAGGACAAAAGGCCGAGGACAGTCTGGCCATAAACGAAAAAATTCAAAGTAACGACTTTAAAAGGCCGCAGTGGGATGTATAAAGCCACTACATCTTGGGGGCAGTTACAATCGCAACAGGTGTAGAAAACGAGCATGGAGCAAAGAATATCATGAACAGAGACCGTACACAGGGCATGTACATCTCAGCTGGACACTGAGGTGGCGCGTCCAACTCAAATATGGAGGGCGGGCTGACCACAACCGAAGCCGGAGGGCAGGGAGATTAGCCATGCCATATAGCCATACCTAAAATGATACCAACACCCCCTCTCGGTATGAGCCACAGTAATTTAGCAGCAGAGCAAGTCACATAGACCAACAAAAAACAAACGAAGAGAGAAATGAAAAAAAGGGGGAGAGGAAAGGGAAGGAATGGAGAAGGGCTAGAAACAGGGTGAAGATGGGAGTGAGAAGTGAAAGAGTGCCGGCTGAGAGCTTGGGCCCCGCGGACGAGAAGCGGGAGACCCTGTAGAGTCAGAAGAGGAGCCAGCTGGGGAGGGAGAGGGTCCACTCAGCAGACACACCTGACGCAGTCCATGTCTGGTAAGGATACTTCGGGGAAGATCCAAAGCTGAGAGGAAGGTCGGAATGTTCCCGCACACTGACCGGAAGGAGAAGAAAGCTTTGTCTTTATGACGAACCTGAACCGAGAATGAAAGCCATCCATTTGTATGGGATACCTCTTGCTTGAAGAAAGGGCCAGTAATGTTTGACCGCGGAGCGCATTCGGAGAGTTTTCTCCTTGAAAGAATCTGAATAGAGGCTTAGAGCCCATCCCGTCAGAAGGTCACATTTTGCATGAGTCGCGCTTTTTCGCATAATTTCTTCTATTCAATGTAAAGGTAATGAATGCGACAATGATGTCCCTAGTCGCGTGATGTCTTGACTTGGGGCCGGAGTGGCCCTATGGACTTCGCTCATATGCGATAGCTGAATCCTCCGGCCCGCCTAAAGACGTAATTAAACACCTTCGTTAGGGTAGCAGCAGTTCAGCCATCTTGACGTTTCGGGAGGCCCTCGCACCTGATAGTTGTTCCTTTCTACAGCGGTTTTCAAGGTCATCCATGTGAGGCCCAACGAGGTGAGTATAGCGGGTCTGTTGTTCATAATAGAAGATTGCAGAGCAGAGACCGTAGCCTTTGAGGATTCTGTGCTCCTCCAATTTCTGGACCTATTCTTTTAGGACAGAAATATCAGTTGAACAGGACTAAAGTCTCGCTACCAGGAATGTTTGAAAGATTGATACTAGTTGCTGCATGGTCAGATTTGGTAGGGAGCAGCGAAGGAGATGCCCCAAAGCTCCGGGTGAGCGGCAGAGTATGAATACCTCTTCTGGAGGAGGGAGGCCCACGGTCGAGACAGTCCGGAAAGAATAGAGCAACAACATGCAGGCGGCTCCGCCAACCTTATAAGTAGTGAGATTTGTACAGCTTGTGAGAGTGGCTATCCTCCCCAGTGATGAGCACCGTGCTGCGGAGTGCCACACGGGACCACTGCAGGGTTGATGACTTGCGAACAGTGACCTGTGGTTGGCATGTTCTCATTGGATCAGAGGAAGGACATTCGTGTGGTGGTTCTCGTTGACCTGTGTGGCATCAACAGAGGGCCGCTATGGGGAGCCTTTGATCCTCGTCACCTAGGGAGTAGGATGACGGTTGGCAGCTGAGAGCTGGTAGCAAGCTGGTCATAGAGTCTCCCCATGGACATATTAGGACTTGATAAGGACGGTTCTGAACCTCTGCAGGGACTGTCGGGGGGGATGTTTTGGGTAGGCCCCACGCGTTTATGCAGTGGGAGCTGAGAGGTAATTTCTGCTGTGGGCTCCCTGGGCTGGTGGGCATAGTGCTCCGTGTGGAGAAAGGGAAAGGTGCCACCTCCCTGCGTCAAGGCTCGTGCCCTCTGCTGTCGCCCAATTTATGGTGTAGTCCATGCATAGAGGCCGAACAAGGACTTGCTGCTGGCGGGGTAGAGGAGGCAAAGGGGTCCGCCGCCAATCTTGGCAGGTTGGGGAGCCAGCAGCCGCGCGGAAGGAGCGGTGCGGCAGTTAACTGCCATGTGCATCCCCCGTAGGGCTGCGCGAGTCTCCCCGCTCCATGCACCCACCTTGTGTCTAGCGGTGTACGGCACGTACACTGCAGGGGCTCCCGGGTTCTCCGAGTCCCCGTACCTTCTTCCGTCCCGGGCTTGTCAGCGGCCGGCCAAGGCCATTCATCTTCCTGCGGCTCCCTGTGAGTGAGTGTCGGGTCAGCCTCACCGCCTCTCGCCGGCCAGCATCTCCTGGCCAGGTGGGTTCCGGCTACGTGTCTGTGTTGCGGGGGTTTCTGTTTCGCCGGGTGTCGATGCCCGCAGCCGTCCTGCATCCCTTCTTCTGCACGGCCGGGTTTATGGGTCAAACCAAGATGGCGCACCGCGGAACCGAGGCGCGGGAACTCCAGCGAGTCCTCTGTGAGGCTCCACGAGAGGGTGAAAAGTAGTTGTAGATCTGGATTTTACTTTCTCCCTCCTGGTTGTCCTTAGGTGTCCTTCTAGGAAGCCTTCTTCCTCTCCAGTTGCCCATGATCGTGGCAAAAGCCAGCTGAAAAGCAGATGCCCCTGGACGGAGTTCTCTGTAAGCCGTGTCTGCCTCTCCACACAATGGCAGGACACGCCTCCATCATCAATTTTTTTTTTTAACAAAGTTTGATTACTGGTAAACCGCACTGGATTATTTAGATCTACATAGTGATTTGGTTGCTGGGGCTTTATTACAGGGCTAATATAACACTTATGAACCTTGACGCAGGAAATCTGGACATTCTGAAATACATAAGAACTTGTTGCTCCAATCAGTGATGGGTGATGTGGGTGTGTGATATGTCCCCAGTGAATTATTCTTTGTTTTCACTCTTCACTGACCCCCAACCTAATGCGCTTCGTGTTTCTGTACATTTGTTAATAGCCTTTATTTTAAAGTACTAAGCAGACAGTCCTGATACACTCAGCTGCTGTCTCCAGGCTCGGGCTCTCTCACCTCACTTGCCCAACTAACTCCAACCCAGGGGCGTTGCTAGGGTCCAAAAACATCCGGGGCCCGGGCCCTCTGTGTTACGCTTTGCCCAGTAGGGCTGCGTTCACACTGCCAATTTTTTCAGCGCCACATTGTCTGAACTGTGACTTGTGATTTTATACAGAGAAGAAGAACTTCTGTTCTATAAACTAGTTTTCTGCATATTCCACATAACTCCTTCCGATCCCCTCAGCAGTCACTGTACAATGAAAATCAGCCTGATGAATGTTACTTATAACAAAACCCTCACGCTAAGTATGACATTGTAATACCTTATAGATAAGTCACCAAATAATACAAACAACTGATACATGGCAGCAAATATACCGATGCATCATTGTTACTAATAAAACTAAAACAAAAAAAACTAATTTTATCCAGCAGAAAAGCTTCGTAACGCCCCATCCCCCACAGCAAACCAGCTTTCCTATGATACTAAAAGCAGTACCCATCGTTCCTTTATAAGCCCCCATTAGTAGGTAGATAGACCCTCCACTCAGCAGAAGGTATATAGGTCTCCGCAGAAGGTAGGTTTAGGTCTATATAAGTCCATTAGTAGGTAGATGTATAGGTCCCCCTCAAAACGTAAACAGGTATATTCTGGCTTCACTGTAGGTAGATTGTAAAATCCCTATAGTAGAGAGGTGGGTCTATAGATCCCCACTGTAGGGAGGACATTGCCCCCCCCCAAAACAAAAAAATAACGTTTAATACTGTAGTCAACACAGTAAGTGTAGTTATAGTGCCCCCTGTAATTTGTATAGGAATATATAGGTTCCCCCATAAGTTGGAGTTTAAATAGGTTCCCCTAAACCCCAGTATGTAAGGTAGTTATATAGGGGCCTCCCAGTATGTAGGAGGTATATAGGCCCCCCAGTAGTTATTAGCAATAAAACCGTTGTGTCGGTTTTTCCAGCGGAATTCATGTGTGTCAAGGATAAATGAGAGGCCTGAAAAACTCACGGCAGCATCTCAATTCCTTCTTTCTCTTTAGGTTCACAGATACAGGTTTTTATACAGGTGATTAGAGGTTTGGTAACAGCACAACGTTTACTTCATACTGTGATTATAATCAGACCATTTGGCTCCTCTATCATTATAACATTGTTACCTGCTAATAAAACTGACTTTGGGACATAAGTGGGGAACTTTAGGATTGTTGCTGCAAATCACCGAATGTACAAATTTTTCATTTCTAAGGTATTTGCTGAGGTAGAAAGAAAATAACTAAAATAATTTCTTCACTGTTTTCTCTTTGAAGACTAGAAAACCGTCTGTACAGAGCGGCTCTTCTTATATCACCTACAAATACCAAGTCGGCGACTTCTCAATCCCAGGGAGAATTTTTCTAGTCTTAGGACACTAAGAGAATTGAATTGATGGACATACTGACGCCGCCATAATAACAAACATAATGTACTGAGTCAGTGACCAATATGATAATAGGTCATTTCAGAGAAGAATGATTTCTCTGACGTCCGGTTGAAAATTAACAAACACTTTCTTTAGACCAAATCAAACATTCAGCTTATGCCCGAAGTAAGTCTCACTTCAGTACCTACCTTCCAGTGAGATGTATATGTGAGTGGCTCTAGCAAGTAGTCCTTCATTTATATACTCATAGGTTATATATATACCAGAGTGTGTATATATATATAAATATATAGAGTATATATTTATATATATATATATATATATCATAATACTATATATATTGTGGCAGACTAGAACCGTGTGCATTACAGGTCTCTGCCACTAGGTGGGAATTCAAGCAGGGTCCCTGCTACAAACGGGCCACCGAATGTCGGGTTTCAGTGGGGAAGGAGACTTGATGGTGTCAGTAACAATAAGTTACTGACACAGAGCAGAAATGGCTTGCCTTGCAGCCAGGTATGGGTCTCCTTTCCCGGGACGGTCGTAGCGTTGGGTGGGAGGCCGTCCCCACGTTCCAGGCCAGGCTTTGGGCCAGTCCCTGTAGGGCTATTAGAGGCCTCCTACTACAGGTTATCGGGGTGCGTGGTCTGCCATCTGCAGTTTAGAGTGGCATTGGAGTTTGGCTGAGCTCTGGCCCCCAGGGCTTAGGGAAAGCCGAACCCCATTAGGAGAAACTGGGAGAAATAAAACGTGGCGGTGTTAGTGACACGGACAGTTGTTCCAACTTATATGTTAGAGAGGGTTCCAACTACTTAAGTTTAGGTTTGCCTAGACGGCCGAGGTTTTGTTTGTTTATCCTGTGTACTGCAGTACCATTAATACAGGTGCCGGAAAAATAAAAACTGGCTGAAGCCAGATTGAAACTGAAGCCTGTGTCGAAGTGCGCCATCCGTTTCACCAAAGACGCGTTCCCGAGAAGCTAAAGACCCCCAAGACTGTCCAAGATGCGGCTGGATCTAGTGGTGAGTCGCACAATAAACATATAATATATATGAAAAAAACTTGCACCACACACAAAATTTAGAAAAAAAAGCGGAGTTTCGGACCTCTAAATAGAAGCCTTTTTGAAGCCATTAAGTCCGAAAACGTGTATAGTTAGTGGCCGCGACGCCGAGGATTTGTCATACATTTTGTTTGGTTTACATGTACCTGTGAATGAAGAGGAGTAAAGTTGCAGAGGCCAGAAAGAAAAGCCTGGTGTCAGAGTGACGAGAATGTATGGAGTGCCAGCCCACTTACCAAAAGCGGCGATCCCAGAGCAAAGCGACCTTGGATGGCGTCCAGGATGGTGTCCAGGCAAGCGGAGAGAGGTGTCACAGAAGATATCCAACCTGTTTGTATAATTATACCTTACCTGTCAGTTATTAATATATATAAAATATATATAAATAATATATATAGTATATTAATTTAATCACAGCATATGAATATTTTGAAAAGTATTAACGCAATGTTAGGAAGAATGAAGATTTAATCATACAAAGCAAGAAATCCTGAAGTCATTGAACGCAGAGATGAGTTTCAGGACTATCAGACGATGCCGTTTACGCGTTAGAGAACCCATATCCGTCCCCGCCGCAAATCAATCTATGTTGTGGCGTAGCTTAAGGATCCCCTCAACCCGCTCGTTGTGGTTACCAAATAATCAATTATCCATAATTAAGAACATATGCATATGAATGAAAAGAGATGCTGGCCGACAAGTGTCCATCCGCAAAATCTTCTAAACTGTATTACCGAAAAACATGTTTAAAGCGGATTATATTTTATGATCATATTAGTAAAACAATACGTCATTATACATCTTTAGCACTTGATTACATATACTTATGTCAAACAATTAACATAAGCCTCCCCATAATTGTATTACATCTAAGCCCACCTCTGATAAGCATATGGTTACTTATCAATTACATCTTCTAAATACATCCCCCTAATTTTATTAAAAAATTCTCCAATCAGGAACAGTCATATTATACATTATCAATGTCTATGCCCGTGTGTGTGTTTGTTGTTGGAGGGGGGGGGGGGGGTTCGGGAGTTTTTCAACAACCACGTGGATTTAATTTTTACGAAAACACACTCCAACCTCAACTGATGGGGGATTTTAACACGAGTTCATGACGCCTAGACTGGATAATCCAACAGCCCACCGGCAGACACACCAGATTCCCATTTGAAGACCTGGTCAGTATACTGGAAGTGTTCGACTACTGGAAGAAGCGGTAAACCCGAGCTTCACGCACCTACACTATTCTACGCTCCTGTCCCACGCGTACCGTTTTCATCGCAAGAGACATGGCACTAATCTCTTGTTCACTTTTCCACAGTGTGGTCACGGCTGACATACTGTCGATTGTGGTCTCCGATCACGCTCCCATCCCTATATCTCTGGGAAGCCCGCTTCTCAGTCGCAGGGAGCAGACCTGGAGATTCCCAGCGTACCTTCATAAGTCTGACGATTTTAAGGACTTTCTCAAGATTCACTGGGCGCAGTTCTTGAAAGACAATCATACATAAACAAATACCCCGCTTTTGTGGGCTACAGCAAAAGCCTGTCATGCGTGACAATCATCATTATGTCAGCATGAAACGTAGGACACAACAGCAGAAGTTTCGTGAACTGCAACTTCAGCTTGCAGCCAGTCCCAGAACCGTTTCCTTTAGAGCCCCACGAACTGCAAATCAACAGCACTTTGTTGAAGAGCACAGCCCCTTTTGAATGATTCTACAGGGGGAGGCTATAGCTAACCTACACCATGCCGAAAATCAGGATTACAGATGGGGTAACAGATGTGGCAAACTATTGGCAAACACAGCAAAGCCATGGCGGGCGCAGGCCGCCGCTAGCGGCAATAAGATCCGCCTATCCTCAGCGGCCAATGTGCTGGATCAACTAGGGACATAGATAAGGGAGTTCATTGTTGAGTTTTTACAATCACGTTTATGGAGCCCGACCCATGCGAATCTCCAGAAAGGTGACCTCCTTTTTAGATTTCAACTTTCAATGCCAAAAGTTACTGGACGACAGCAGGCGAGCTCTCTTAAGGCTGAGATCACAGAGGAGGAGGGGGCGTGAGTGGTGAAGGGGCTGGCGAACGGAGACTCCGGACCAACGTTTTTTCGGCAGAATTTTAAATACTACAGACAGAAATATCCCCTCTTCTAGCAAATCTTTATTACTGGTTATGCTATACCCAATCTTACTGAAGTAATTTTTTCATGATTCCCTCCCCATACTGTTATTAAAACCCAAAAAAGTGACCCTACTTGCTGACATCTATAGACCTATCTCTTGGTTAAATCAGGACTATAAGATTTTCTAAGCAAAGATCGAGCGGCCTACCAGGATGGCAAACTTTTCTCCACAACATAATCACCCCGTCGCAAATGGTTTCATAGCCAAAACAGACACTCTAAACGAAAAAATGTTCGTAAAATGACGGCTATGAGCAGCCATTGCGACAGGCGAGGCGGAGAGCACCCGTGACCATAGCTTTTCTTACATCTTGGACGCAGAGAAAGCTATTCGATAAGGTTCTAGGCCATTTCCTGGATGCCAGCCCTTTTGCGCCATGGTTTGGGACCAACTTCGCCAGCTTCATTGCCCACATGCACTCCAACATCCACAACGACCCTGCGTCATCAACAATACATTATCACCAGTTATTGACCTTTTAGGGGAGCCAAGCAGGGAATGTCCCTCTCGGCCCCTACTATTCAACCTGTCTATTGATCGCACTTCTCTATCATGTAAGTAGTCACCGCGCTACCGCAGGTATCCTGGTCCCCCACAAGGGAACTCAGGGTCAACAGCATATCTGACGACTGCTGCTGATGATCATGAACCCCAAGACAGAACCTAGCGTACCAAATCTTGAGGATATGAAGGCAGTGGGAACTTATTATCGGTTACACGATTAATGTAGATAAAAGTGAGGGAATGCTCTAAAGGGACCACTGACCCATTTGGTCAAGGACTTCTCAAACACACCGATCCGCTGGTTGTAAACTCAAGCCTTGAAGATCCTTAGGGATTTGGTTTGACCAAACTATCCCCAGCAGTTTGTACTCTCTAACCATGTCAAAATATTAGGACACAGTCACACTTGTAATACACACTGTGAAGGGGATTGGGCTGATCTTCCGCTCATCCATTTTCCAGGGAGTGTAATTTAATTAAAATGGGGGAGTTCCCCACGACTTTCTAATATATTTTTCACACGATCTGCCAGTGTTAATAATTTAACGGTCCGAAAGACGGAAACTAATAATGATGCGCAATATAGAGAAATTTATCTGGGCAACAAAAGGCGCATATACCGTTCTCATACTTCAACAGCGAAGGTTACACGATGAGTCTGGGATATCCAAACATCCCTCTTTACAATTTAGCGTCGCTTAGGGCTGTTTCCTTACGGACTGGCATGGTCTACACGATTTTTACGATAGCAGCCGAACATCTCACTATTAATTTTTGTTCATCTACCTTACGATAAACTCCTCCCCGCCGGGGATAAGGGATGATCAGATTCTCATGCCAGTGTGGAGGCGTGGCGAAAGATTAGGCCAACTTAAAAAACTGAAAACCAGACTACTTCCCCATAAATCCGAACCTATCTTTAATAGAGTAAACCCCAAATATTCCAGGGGGTAAGCCACAGCACACCTTCAGAATTTGGCGCACAACTTGTGGCTTATGCATCAAAGAAACATTTCTGCACCTTGACACCTTCTAAACAACTGTATTCTTTCTCTGATTGCGGTGCCTTATGCCTACACTCCCCCATTCCGTTTTTTAACTATTTACAAGCAGCTAGCTATGTATCGTAGGTGAAGGCGACACCTAACAACCCGCAGAGTGGAACGGGCCTTCGAACGTAACAATCCCTCTTAACCCTCCCACAAGAGAGCAACAGCTGTCTACTATCTACAAAACCTTCGTCAAGAGCTCTTAGTATGACTCCACAACCTTTGGATCTGGCTAAGTGGCATGACCGGGGATGCTGATATCTCCACATTATGATATTGAGGGAGGCATTCGCAGACCAACGCATAAATTTCTGGCCGATGGCTAGATATTCTGAGATGTTCATGAAGGTAGCACATAAACGCCTATCTTACACCTGTCCAGGGGACATCGTATGGGACGGGTACCCAACGACAGCTGTTTTAAGTTGTGGGTTCCCCAGCGGCGGACCTATATCAATGTTTATGGGATTGCCCACTAATACAGGAATTTTGGGGCCACGTAACGGAATACGTGGACCAGGTCTCCTTTGGAAACTGAGTGTGGAGTGCCAACTCGTCTTGCATTGTTTGGAGTTACTGGACATGGAGTCTCGGATATACCCAATCGTGATAAAAGAATGAGCATGTCGTGGCGGCGTGCGGCTCGCACAAGCTAATTTGCAGGTTTGGCTTCAGCCTGAGGGCCCAACCATTAAGGGGTCTATTTAAATAGTAAGACTTAATTTTATAATGCCCATGGACTGGTTGAAGCCACTTTGCAAAAGGAAGCAGGATAAAAAAAAAAGTCTTTGAGCTATGGAGAAAATACATAGATACACTCCTGACGGACTTAAGGGCCGCCTAAACCGTTGAGATATGCGACAACTTCTTGGTAGTCGGGCAGTGACAGCTGGCGGGCCAACTGATCCGATCGATTTGCGGTAGGCGTCGACCTTAATTGAGGTGTATAATGGTCTTAGCATGCACCAGCCGGCGGGATGGCTATTGACCAGGTGACGCGGGGATGATGCTGCCGTGGCTCGCAAGGGGCAATCGTGTCCCCCAATAGTTGTTTTGGGCGGGGGAAGGGGGAAGTCGCGCACTCGAGCCTGCACCGAAGAAGAGGAGGAAAACTTCAGATACGCGCTGGCATTTTCAAATAGTTATCGTTTATGTTTGTAACTGTTTACTATCCACAGTCATATTTGAAATGTCCAGTCAATCTTCAGAATATCTGTGCATAACACGTCTAGATGTTGTTTTTGTTATAAAAAAATAAAGGGTAACTGTCCTTGATATAGTAACTTTTTCTTCAGTATGCTTGACATTTCAATCAGATTTGCTTTTATGTAATCCTGTAGACATACTGCTATTGTTTGTTATGCTGGTTTGGTCAAGGATATTCTTCCAATAAAAACAATACTGGAAAAAAAAATAAAAAACTCCAATCATATCAGAAAGAGTATATTTTTGCCTCCAGATACAAACATGAGTTAAAACTCTTACTCAATCATTAACATTTCCCTTAAAATTTCCCCCTCAAGTCTGCGCAGACACTGGTGGCTTCCATTTAGATATCCGGGCGTTTAGCCAGACATCAAAATAGATAACTAGTAAAAAGGGGAAGTCCGGCTACATAGCAGAGTTAAGTAACATAAAACAGTAAGGAGTACTCAACTGAACAAAGATGGAAGCAAAACAAGATGGAAGTTTTAGCCATGTTGTCTCATATGAAAGTGCAAACTTAAATCACCCGGTCTATCCATAGAATGAACAACATAAAATAACTAATCTCCATAACAATTCCCCCTTTCTAAGTTTTCAATTTTTAGAATGAGATAACAAGAAACAGTTAATAATTAACATAAAAGAACGTAAAATGTTTCTCATCTCTTAATTTGGGCCTCTATCCTTTTCATAGCATTTAAATATCAGTTTCCTTTTGAAACAACATTGCATTGGTTGAAACTACATTGTTTACAGTTTTAGAAATTAGAAAGACGGGTTAGTTCGCAGGATCATAATGGCTAATGATAATTTTTTTATCACATCATTAGCCATTAACAAATATATTAACAAAAACAGTACTCAATTTCCCAAAAATTCCTTGCATCTACTGAGGAAAGGGGGTTACTCCTGTGTTGGAGGCCAATTCATTAGTAAGGGAAGTCACTCCCCCCTTTCTAGCTAAAAACATATTTAGAACCATCTATTCTATTTTTAAAGGTCATGAAAGTCATTGGGCCGACTTTCTCTACGATTCCCATAATAGTGTCACAGGTCAAGATGTAATATTATAGCAAATATAATTTTATCAGTAACGACGCCCCGCGGACCACTTGTCACCGGGTCGCCATGCGAGCCCGTGCCCCTGCTCCAGCGGATCCCGTCCCGCACGTAGGGTTAGGCGGTCCGCTCGTGCATCGGCCCCCACCGGCGCTCACTTACCCGGTCGCAGCTCAGCTCAGTCTGTGTCCGGCTCCCAGCACGGTGGCCACCACCCCTAGGGTCAGCACGCAGCGCCAGTTTGAACCTTAAAGGGGAAGTTCGCAGGTAATTGGTCATTGCCGGGCACTGTCCTATTTAAGTCCGGCTCTTCCTGGCGGCCGGAGAAAGCTGGTCAAGAGAGTTCCTGTTTGGCCTTACCGTTGTAACGGACCGTCTACCTACGTTTAACGGACTACGAACCAGAGCCGCTGTCGTGGACCTTCTTGCTTGTTCTACCGTCTATGAACCCGGAGCCGCTGCCCTGACCACATGCCTGTCCCCGAATACCGAGCTGCCTGCAGTACCTGTACCTTGCCTTGGCGCCCCGCAGGCAAGCCACGCCAGTGTTAGTGGACCTGGTGGAATCCCGCCGCAGCAAGACCATTTCCCGCTTTGCGGGGCTCTGGTGAATACAGGGACCCATTAGATTCCACTCCCTGGTAGGGGCTTACGCCCCATCGCTGCGGTGGTCCAGTGGAATCCACCTCCAGACCGTTACAGTAGGATCCCGGCCATGGATCGCCAATGTGCCCTGCAAGTGTTGCCAGCTTCACCACCGTCGAGGTCAAGCATCTGCAACGTTGCGCAGGCAAGCGCATGCAGCTTCGAGCAACTCTGCTCATGATTGATGCAGCAGATCATCACCGTTCAAGCACAACACCGCCATCTCCAGTTGTTTTCCAGCCTCAGCGCGTTCCTGTTATGTGCTCCTAGCTTCGGCTCGTCACTCCCATCCAAGTTCAGCGGATGATCCGAAAAACTCTGCAGGGGGTTCATTCACCCAATGCTCTAATGCAGTGGAGCTGATGACCGACCAGTCCGTGTCCGAACGTGCGAAGGGGAATTCGTGGTCAGACTCCTCTCCGGGAAAGGCCATGGCATGGCGCTCACCTCTATGGGACAGAAATGATCCAGTGACGGCAGATCTACAGTCGTTCTTCAGTGAGTTCCGCAACTCTTCGTGGGCAACAAGCCCGTGCCTCCTCTGCGAGGACAGCCCTCCTAACCTACGCCAGGGGGACTGTCTGTTGGGGACTACGCGGTACATTTCCGTACGCTGGCTCTGAACTATCATGGAACGAGGCCGCTCTGTATGCTACTTTCAAGGAAAGGGCTCTCAAAGCCAAGTTAAAGACGTCTTGGCGCTAGAGACTCCCGTCTTCCCTCAGCAAAAATTGAATCCGGTTAGCACCCGCATTGAGTTACGCATGTGATGTGAGAAATATACTCGCGTCCTCCCCCGCGCCCCCCCCCCTCCCCTCCCCGAGGACGCTTCTGCAAGAACGTCAGTCAGCCCAACTTCGCCGATTTCCCCGCCCTGGCACACGGTTGTTCCAGGGGCCTCCTCGCACAGCCGCCAACACCCCCGACGAGCACATGCCAGATTTGATCGGGTCGCATATCTCTGAGCAAGGAAATTGGCCCTAGCGGCGACAACAGAACTTGTGCTCTACTGTGGCAGCCCAGAGCATTTTTCGGAGGAAATTTGCCCAAGCGCCAAGCTGAGGGGAAACTCCCGCACTAGGATTGTGGGAGAGGGACATTCCTAGGTGCAAACCTCTCCTCTCCACGCCTGGTTGTTGCCTGTTGCCGGTCGCATGTTCAAAGGTCTGGTATGTTCCCATGTTCCGGCGTTTCTGTTTGGCTCCGCCAGGAAACTTTCATCACCAGCCTCTAGTGAAGCAATATCGGGCTTCCAGTGGTTCATCTGGAGAAACGTTGTCATCTCATCAGTCTGTGGAGAGCTGCATTAGCGACACCATCCAGTACATCACCAAGGCCACTGTCTCCATGTGGGGTGCGCTGCATAAGGAAGAAATCGTCTTCTATGTGTTGCCTGCTCTAGTCGCGCGATCCTCATCGGACCTCCCATGGTACGGCTTCCATCTCCTATCCTGGTATTGGTCTATGGAGAGGTGATCGTTGGCTGTCCCAGCTGTCGGGGACGTTGTTGGTGCACCTCGCACGGTGCTTCCCTGCTCTCGCTTAACCTACTGAAGCCGTCCTCGCCCGGGCTGCCGCCGAATATTCTGGAGTATGCAGATGTGTTCTTCCGGAGAGACAAGCGAGAGTCTTCCGGCTCGTTATTGTCCATACGATTGCTAGTCCGATCGATATTTATGACGTCCAGAGGTACAGTCCTCCCCCTGGGGCGAGTTACCCACTGTCGGTACCTGAGACTCAAGCCATGTCGAGTATATCCGGAGAATCTCGGAAGGGGTTCATCCGAAAGTCCTCATCTCTCCGCTGGCTCGGGTTTCTTCTCTCGTGAAGAAGAGGACGATACCTTGCGGCCTGCATAGACTTACCGGGGGCTTCAACAAGATCACGGTAAAAAAAAACGTTACCCATTGCGATGGGATCACAGAACTTTTTGATCACCTTGCAGGGTGCCCAGAATCTTCTCTAAATTGGATCTGAGAGGGGCCTACTTCTTGGTCGAATTCGCAAGGGCGATGAATGGAAGGGACGGCCTTCAACACCAGGGAGGGCACTTGAGTACCTGGTGATGCCCTTGGACTGTGCAATGCCCCGCCGTCTTTCAGGAGCTGTGAATGACTCTCAGGGACCTCCTCCACACCTGCGTGGTGGTCTCCCTTGATGAATCTGGTGTTTCTCCTGACCTGGAGACCACCGCGCCATGTTCGTAAAGGTACTGAGACGCTCCGGGAAAACCACCTGTACACAAGCTGGGAAGTGCTTCTTCCATCAGACAGCCTTTCCCGTTTCTGGGGAAACGTATTTTGACCAAGGCCTAGGATGGACCCCAGCAAAAACTGTTGCCGTGTTGCAGTGGGCCACGCCCGCGGGCTACGGGCTATCCAGCGTTCTTGGGCTTCTGCAACTACTATCGCCAGTTCATCCTCACTTCTCTACGCTGGGGCCCGTAGTAGCTCTCACCAAGAAAAAGGCCAAATCCACGCAGTGGGGCCGTCGAGGCCGAGGAGGCTTTCGAAGCTCAAATCCGCCTTCTTACGCCTCTATCCCTTTCACGTCCGGATCACGAAACCCTTCACACTGGAGTGGGTGGGCCTCCTCTGTGGGGGCCGGAGCAGTTCTTACCAAAAAAAGGGCCCACGGGTAAGCTGTAACGTGCGGCTTCTTCTCCAAGACCTTCTCATCGGCCGAGGGAATTACAAAGATTTGGGGGACGGGAGCTATAGCCATAAAATTGGGGCTGGAGGGAAAAGGCGTTATCTGCTGGGGAGGGCGCCGTTTTCCCATTCCGTATCTACTCGGACCAAAGAACCTCCAATATTTTGCAGACGGCTCGGATTTAAATTCCCGCCAACTAAAATGGTCGCTTTTCTTCTCACGGTTCGATTTTCAGATCCACTTAAACCCAAGGGGGAGAAAATGTGGAGTTTCGCCCTCCCCGGGTTTTCCCAAGGTGGGTTAAGAGACTTCCCTGAACACATCACCCCCCCAAAACGTCTCATCTGGTTTGTCCAGTGGACCTCCGGAAGGTCCCTCCTGGAAGGATTTTGGCGCCCCTCCCTCTCCGCAGACGTATTTTAAAAAGGGGGGACATTTTTCCCCATTGGTGGCTGGGCCACCCCCGGGCCCCCGAAAAACCCTTCCACCTGATATCCCGGTTCTATTGAGGCCCCAGACTGGAAAAGGATATAAAGGATTTTAGTTTGGGTCTTGCGACCCCTTTCCCGGGGAAAAGAAAACCACGTCACAAGCCGGCGGGGCCTACTTCAGCCACTTCCCTTTCCCCAAACTAAACCCCTGGCCAAAACTTTTGCAAAGGGAAATTTATAACCGCCCTCCCCCCGGGGGGGTCGGCAACACCTTTATCTGGGTGATTACTGATCGCTTTAACAAAAGGGGCGCACTTCGTCCCGTTGCCGGGCTGCCTTCTGCCCCCGGGCCCGGGGCTGAGTTTATTCTTCTTTCCATGTGTTCCGGCGGCAGGGAAACCCCCCTCAGAAAAATTTGCCCGGGGGAACCGGAGAGTTCAATTTGTCCCCAAGGTTTTGGCGAGCCCTGTGAAAACCAATTCAAGTAAAGCTCGACTTCTTTTCCCGGCAAACCCATCCACGGGACGAACGGCCAGGTGGAGGGGGTTTCAACCAAGTTTTGGAATGCAAACCTTTCCCGCCCTTTTCGTCTCGGCACGCCAAGATGTTTGGGGCCAATTGCTGCCGTGGGGGGGGGAGTTCTCCAAATAACCCCTTGGCCCCGAGTCGCGGGGGGCCCCCCCCTTCTACTTGTGTTGGTTTTGCATCCCCCCCCCCTTCCCCTCTGGGCAATTTCCCCTAAAAGGTTTCCCCGGCGGGGGGTCGCGGGTTAAAAGACATAAAAGCCACCCTGGTCCCGACCCGCAGTCGCTGCTCTGCGCGTCCGACGCATGAAAAAACTCAAGCGGACAAAAAAATTTCCCCCCCCCGGGGTGTTCTCTCCGGGTAAAAAGGGTTTGGGGGCTCTAGTCTAATACGTCCGCTTAAAGGATGCCTTCTACAAACGGGGAAACCCTGTTTCCGGGGTTAACCCTTTGGGGGTCATCGCGGGCATCAATCCGGTGGCAAAACAAACCTGGTCCCCCTACGATGGGGGAAATTTTCCAAAAGGGTTTTCATGTCTCCTTATTGAAACCTCTGGTCCTTAACCTTTTTTTCCCGGGAAGGGCCCCTTTCCCCTCCCCCCGTCTGTGGCGGAATGCCCCAAGTTTCGGAGGGTAAGAAAAAATTCGGGCTTTAGGAGAACTGGGGAAAAACCCGATACTTCCTGGGGACTGGAGGGGCTTGGGGCCCGAAGAAGGCCCTTTGGGAAACCCGGAGGAGAATATCCTGAACGAAAACCCCCACCAGAGTTTTTCTTCTTTCCCCGTAGGGGGGGGGGGCCCCAAAGGGGGGGGGGCCCAAGGGGGGGGTACGTAAAAGGACCCCTTTCCCGACCGTTTGCCCCGGGTCGAAAGGCGGGGCCCCCGGGTCCCCCTTTGCCCCCCCGCGGAGCCCTGTCCCGCACTCGGGTTCGGGGTCCGCTGGTGGGCATCTCCCCCCCGGGCGTCACTTACCCGGCCCGTCCTGCTCAGTCTGTGTCCGGCTCCCGGCACGTGGCTCTCCCCTCTAGGGGCGGGGGCGGGGGCCGGAAAGTTTGAATTTAAAGGGGGCAGTGCCCCGGAAATTTGGGGCATTGCCGGGCACGGCTCCTTTTTAAAGTCCCCCTTTTCCCTGGCGGCCCTCCCCCGGGACCTTTGGGGGTTTATATTCCCAGGGGAAAAGTTTTTCCAGAGGGGTTCCTGTCTTGCCTTCCCGTGAAACCGGGACTCTCTGAACTTTTACCGTCTACAAACCCTTGGCCTGCCCTGACCTCCTTTTTGGGTTTTCCGTCTAAAAACCCAGAGCCGCCTGTCCCTAAATCCTGCCTTTTCTACACCACACCCTGCCTCCGTTTTTTGTACCTCGCACTTTGGCCGCCATGCAGGAAAAGCCCCGTCAGGGGTATTAAACCTGGGGGAAAAACCCGCCGAAAAGAAAAGACCACCCCGTTTTGCGGCGGGCTCTGGTGAATACCGGGCCCCACTTAGATTCCCCCCCCCTTGGGGTGGGTTTAAACCCCCCACGCCTGCGGGGGCCCAGTGTTCCACCTCCACCCCCGAAAAACAATTTTAATGCCGGGCCCAACACTTTTGAAAAGCTCCAAAAACATTATGCGCTGTGCCCCCTACATAACAAAAAAAAAAAAAAAAAAAAAAAAAAAAAAAACAAAAAAAAAAAAAAAAAAAATTAAAAAAAAAAGGGGGTGCGCTTGAAACCTTCTTTACAATTTTTATTTGTGCTAGGGGGCCATTACAAGTACTTTTTTAGGCGCATTTCTTTTAAACTAAAGTTTTTCTCCCCTTGCTCGATTTCCTCGATGGGGGGCATTAAATATGTTTTTTCTAATTTTAAGTTATGTGCCACGGTTTGCGTAATCGCGGCAAAAAAAATATTTCTTTGGGTTAGAGTATAAAAATTCCCCCTATCAAGGCCATCGCCCCACGGGGGGCCATAGTTACTTTAACAATTAAAATGAAATGCGCCTAAACACATACACACTTGTAATGTTTTCCCCCATCCCACTTAAACGCCCAGGTGACTTATTTGCAAAATTTTTGACCCAAATAGTCAAATCCCATTGTAGTTTTTTTTGTGAAAACCCTCCAACTGTGCCCCATAAAGAGATTGTGCTTTCTTTAGTGACAAGGAAATGATGTTTCGGTCCAAATGAACCTTACTCATACATGTCACGGGGGTAAATAAAAGGGGGTTGGTTGAGCGTTTTTTTTATCGAAAAAAAGTTGAAAGGGGCCCAGGGGGTTTTTAGGTTGATGGGAAATTTTTTCGACCCACCATAATTTTGGGGTGAAAATTTTGTGAAAATTTTCTTTTAATATCGCGCCATTTTCAGGGGCTTCCGGGCCCTTTTGGCGGCCACAAATCAGCTTCAGAATAGGGCAGGGTGAGCGGGGGTGCGACGTCATAAAGGGGATTGTATGGTTTGGATTGGCGGGAAAAAAAATCACTTGCCCCGTTTTAATAGAACACCCCCTTCCCTTTGTTAATGTTCAGGTGGCCCTGTGTCTCATAAGGAAAGGACGTGTGCTCGGCCCCTCTGTCAAAAAAAAGCTCAGCAAAAATTTGTTTTATTTTTCCCCCCCGGGCAACTATTTTTTTAGCTGGGACATTAAACTTAGGTAAGATTAAGTTTTTGCGTTTTTAGTTACTTGGGCTGAGAATTTTAAAGGAGCTTTCTAGCGCTGAAACAGCCGCGAGGGGGGGGGGGGGGGGGGCGCTGCGGGCAAACCCCCCCGACAGACAGCAGGTTTCTTTGAAGGAGAGTGGATATTTGGTCCCTCCCAGCCCTGGGGTTTGGGAGTTTAACCCGCATTGAAATTTTGCGGGTGGTAAGGAGCAAATAGGGGGGGGTAGCACTTTGGAGGGGTAGAGGTAGGGAGAAAGGGCTCTTCCAGTGCGGGGGACAACACCAAGCCAGGGGATTGCCCGGTTGCAGGACCGTCGGGCCCCTTCATGCTGGGTCACCCCCCTGGGGAATCCCCCGTAACAAACCCGCGTCCCCAAACTGTTCTTCGGGGGTTAAGAAACCCCTGCCCCCAGCAGCCCTTAAACCTTTTCCGCCTCCCAATCACGGCCACAAATGTCGCTTCGAATTCATCAAAACCCGGGCCAAACTTGAAGCAAAGGGCACCCCAAAATGTCAACTCGTGTCCCCACCACTGTGGATAATCCATTTTCGAAGCCCATTTTTGATAAAAAAAAATGGGGTTTTGGGGTCAAAAGGCATTTCCAAATCCCAAAGATCCCAAAGAGAATTTTTTTGGGCCTGCTTTGACGCCCATTTTTTGACCCCTCAGGGAGGAAAAGGGGAAAGCCGGTCGTTTCCGGAAAAAAATTTCCCGGCGGCCCGGAAACGCCTTGCAGGGCCTTTTTCTTTTTACCCGCGGGCTCCGGGGATGCAAAATGTCAGGACGACAAGGGGGTCACCTGTTTTAAATAAAGATGATGACAACATTGGGGGGGTCCAACGGGGTCTTTTCACAAAATTTTTCTTGCGAGCGCTTCTTAAATGGACGAGGGGGAAAAGACGATGGGGTAGTGTCGTACGGTTTTCCCACCTAAAAAAAGGGGAGAGGGGGGTTCCCCGAAGCCGCTGAGATGATTCCCCCAAACCACGGCCCAGGGGAAAAACCTGCTCTTCGCTTATCCCCAAAAAAAGGGCCCAAGACCTCCCCTTTTTGGGCCTTTTTTGAGAAAGGGCCTCTGATTCTACCCCCGCGATGTCATAGGGCCGCTTTGCCGGGAAAAGCATCTTAGGGGCCCAAAAAAAAAATCTTAGGTTTTTTAAAACCACCCAACATGTCTAGTCACATGCAGCGAATGCAAAAGTTTAAAATTTGGGGCAAAATTTGGCCCAAAAAAAGGGCCCAAACACCGAGGGCCGGGCCTCCAAACCCACGGGTACACCCCCGCCTCCCCCCCCTCCTCCTCCCCCCAACCCAAGCTTTCCCACCTTGCCCATATCTCCAGAAAAAATGTTCGGGATCACCCCTCCGCTTCACCCTCCCCCGGGTGCCCGATTTCCACCGCACCCCAGGACCTACCCACCCCTTCTCCTTCCGCCATTTTGGATGACCTGCACGCCGTAAGCGGCCGCCCTAGCAGCCCCCTTTCTGTTTTCCAGGTTTGGGGAGCAGAAGAAACACTTTAACCCAAACAACCCCCAAAGCCAAAAGCCTAAAAATGTCGGCTTTGCCAGGTTTTTGGCCTTTGGGGAAATGTTCCCTTTCCGCTGGGGGGTCACAGATGGGGTCCGCAGTCATGGCCCATCCCTTTGCCCCCAAAAACCAGATCCCCGAGCAGGTTTTTTTTCCCAGAAAAGCCTTTCCCTCCCCGGCCACCCACTGTCATCTAAAATTTCAAGCGCTTTGCCCTTGCATCTTTTGTCCGGAAAAATTCCATCTGACCCAGACACATTAATAGTAAGAAACGGCCAGGCCGCTAAAACTCTGGGGACAGCCCCGGGGTAAAGCCGGGGGGTTTGTCTTGGGGGTTTAGGGTTGGCTCTCAGGCCCGGCCCCCCTTTCAAAACCCCCCCCGGGGGAAATAAATCAGGGTTTTTTCCCCAAGGCCCTCGGGTTGGGCTTTCACTTGCCCGGGAAAAAAACCAGGGGGGTTTTTAAAATTTAAATCTGGGACCGTCCACACAAAGGTAAGGACTTGGTTGGCTCCCGCAACAAAGACCGGGGCTCTGTCTGGGTGCTAAAACCCTTTGGGTTGCCAGGCAAAAAAAGTGGCGAAAAGGGTCAAATTGCTGGCCCTTTTTAGATGGTAGGCGGGAGCCACCCCCTTGCCTGGCAAAAGTCTTTAAACCCCCGTGGGCCAAAAAATTTTCCCAAAAGCGTCCCCGGGTCTGGACGCCTGCTTTGGAAGGCTCGAGGTCTAAATTTTCGCACTTCCCCCGTTCGCACCCTGCTTGGGTCCACCCGGAAATGCGTTGCATTTGTCGTCGGCCCCCCGGTAAAAGCCATGGGGCGGGGCAACAGGGCTGGGAATTTCCCAAACCCTCCACATGCTCCAGCGATTGTGCAGCAGGAAATCCCCATTACCATTCGAATTGACACATGGCCTGAAACAGCGGGGGGGGACCTGGGGGGGGTTTTAGAAACCCGAGAGGGGGAGGCAGGTGAAAGGGGCCTGCACCACCTTGCCAGTTTTAAAGAAGCCCCAAAATGGTCATGCGGAAAATTTTGCCCTTGTCAGCATGAGAATTTGTGGTGATCTTGGGTTCTGGAACAATCGTTGGCCCACTCTGAAACATCGGGCCCCCGCCAGCGACGGAGGAGGAGACGGACACAGATGCACAGGGACCTTTCTCTCCGTCGAATCCAAAAAGGCCCCAAAAGTTTCACAATTTTATTTGGCTTCATTAGGGTGGGTTTGGGATCCCGGGGCTAGTGCAAGGGGCGCATCACTCTCAGGTTGCTCATCCCCCAGGCAAGTCAGGGCTAATTGGGGGGGGCTGTGCCCGGGGGAAGCGGAGGGGAGGTAAAATCCCGGAACCGCGTTACCCACGTCCCTCCCTTTGGAAAAAAGGTTGGCGGAAAATTTTAAGGGGAAGGAGGAAGTGGGAAGATCAGTTTTGCTAGTGCCCCCCGACTCAAAGGCCTTTGGGGGAAACAAGGCTGCTCTCTTTTACATGAGTGCTTTGGGTCTCCATTTTCCCCCCAAAATGACCTCGCATTAAGGCCATCAAAATTAAAATAAAGTTACTGGGTTGGGCCCCCTTCTCCTGGATCCCCCGGTACAAAACAAAACTCAGCCCTTTCCTTCCCCCCCACCCAAATAGAAGTAAATTCAGGAAGGAACCTTGGGTGATTGACCAAAAATTGGGGAAATCCCGTTTCATCTGCTTCCGTTTCCCAAATTCCCGGGGGAAAAACATCAGGCACGGGACACAGTAGGGGGGCCAAGTGGGGCCGGTTTGGGGCAGCGGGAGCAGCCCCCCAATGTGGCAGAAGCCTAAATGGGTGGGCCTCTTGGGAAACTTTATTTACCACCTCACCAACCATGCTGCAGGGCACACATCCAACACACAAGACCAGCTTAAGAAACATGGTTCACGACTAAACTGGGGTCTCAACACCCCTGTTTTTTTGGGTTTGTTCCGGGCCCAAAACGACTTTTTTGGGGATCCAAAATGGATTTAATTTGGGTCGCTCGCCAGCCCTAGAGGGGTTGTCCCCGCCAGCAGCCACGTCATATCTGACGGCCCTTTACACAGCGGGGGGATCATTAAAGGGGCAAACGCTCCGGCCCTTTTCCCCAAGATAAAGTTGAAACGTTTTTACATTCCCTCAAGAGGAAAACAGGGATGGAAAACTCTGATGTTTTTGTGGCCCCAAGGCCCCAAATTTAAACCCTTTTGTTGCCGGCCCACCTTTAAAATTCCTCTTCAACCAGAAATGGTTCCCCTTGAAAAATGTTTTTTTTTTAAAGATCATTTCTCTCGCAATTTTTTTTTTTCAGTTTTCCAAAAAAATCAAATTTTTCTGGTTTTGCGGTGTGGGACTGTTTAAAAAAAACCCAAAGGGTTTTATGACCCCCAAAACCCTATTCCTTTTACTCACTTTATCTTTAAATTTTTCGCAAATTTTCAATGGGTTTTTTAGGGGCCTGGGTTGCTTTGAGATACCGCTAAAATCATGGGCCCCTTTTGGGAAAAGAAATTTGGCTTCTAAGTGTCATTTTTCCATCACAATTTTTTTTTAGTGGCTGGGGAAAATCCTTTTTAAAAATTTTTTTGGGGGCTTTTTGCTGTGATACGCTTTTAATCATGGGCCTTTTGGAACAGAAATTTTGGGTTCTAAGTGGGATTTTTCCCTCACAATTTTAAAAAGTGGCTGAGAAGTCCCTTTTTTAAGGGTTTTTTGGGGAAGCTGCTTTGAAATTGGGAGCAAAAACTCGGTCCCATTCTAAAAAAAGTTTTTTTTTAAAAGACATTTGTTTCTTCACAATTTTCCAAAAAATTTTCTCAAGGGTCATGTTTTTAATTTTTTTGGGGGGAATTTTCTGTGAAATGCAGCATACTACCCGGCCCATTGGTTTAAAAAAGGGGGTTTCAACAGGGCAATTTTTTTCTTCACAATTTTCAAAATGGCTCAAGGGTTCATGTTTTGAATTTTTGGGGGGCATTTTTGCTGTTTAAAGCAACAATTTCTACAGGGCCCCTTTTTAAAAAATTTTGGGGTTTCTAACAGGGCAATTGTTCTTACAATTGAAAAGTGGGCCCCCAAAGGGGCCCTGTTTTGGGAAAATTTGGGGGGGATTTTGCTGTTTAAATGCAGCTATACTCAGGGCCTATTCTAAAAAAAAGTGTTTTTTTTAACGGGCATTTGTTTTTCCCCAATTGTCCCAAAAATGGTCAAGGGGGGATTGGGGCGTCAAAAAAAAAGGGGAAAAGATTGAACACTGTTTAAAAGGAACCCCATATTTTCAAAAAAGACTTTTTTTTTGCAAGATCTTAAAAATAGTAGCAATCCCTTAGTGGGGACAACCCATTTTAAAACAATTAAAAAAAAAAGAAATAAAGATGTGGTGGGTTCCATCTTATTTTAAAAATTTGTTTTTTAGAATTAAACTACTAAAAAATGGGATGGTACAAAATAAACTGATACAAAAATTCCTCTGAATTGTTCAAGGGAAAAGGGACAGGAAAACTTGGGAAAAGAAGTAGGGGGTTTCCCGGACGGTCTAGTCCCAAAGTTTTCCAGTTCAAAAAATTGGTTTAAAAGGGTCCTTTTTCCCCCCCCCTTTTTAAAACTGTGGGGTTTAAAACAGGTTTAATGGGCATACTGTGGGACGAAAAGGTATAGGGCAAAGTCCAGTTCAAAATAAAATGGGGGCTCAAAGGGTCCTTTTTCCGGGACTTTTTAAAAACTGGGGGGATTGCAGGTTTGGGGGTCATGCTGTTCCCCCGGACAGATATTTGTCAATGTCCAGTTCAAATAAAATGGTGGTTGAAAGACTCCTTTTTCCGGCAGTTTTTTAAAATTTTGGGGGTCTTGGGAGGGTTTTGGGCTGTGCTGTGGCCCCGGACAGATTAGTCAATGTCCGTTCAACTAAAATGGGGGTTTTAAAAAACTCCTTTTTCCGGGACCTTTTTTTAAAACTGGGGGTCATGCAGGTTTGGGGCTCATGTGTGGCCAGGACAGGTCTGTCAATGTCCGGGAAACTAAAAAAGGTTGGGGCAAAGACTCCCTTTTTCCCCCCCCTTTTTAGTTTTGGGGTCAGACAGGGTTTTAATTTGGGCAACTGTTTGTACCGAACAGGGATAGTTTTAATGTCCAGTGAAACTAAAAAGGTGGTTCAAAGACTCCCTTTTTCCGGCAATTTTTAAATCTGGGGTCATCAGGGTTTTGGGGGTCATGCTTGGGCCCCGGACAGAGATAGGGCTATGCCAGTGGGAAAATAAAATGGGGGTTTTAAAAAAATCCCTTTTTTCCGGGACTTTTTTTAAAATTGGGGGGCAAACAGGTTTTGGGGGTCAAGCTGTGGGCCCAGGACAGGGATAGTCCTTTTTTTCCCTTTAAAATAAAATGGTGGTTGAAAAGACTCCTTTTTACGGGACTTTTTTAAACTGGGGTCATGCAGGTTTTTTGGGGTCAGCTGCTTCCAGGACAGGGGTATTCAATGGGGCCCGTTCAAGTAAAAAAAATTTATTCCCAAAACATAAACCTTCAGGGACTTTTTAATTTGTGGGTCATGCAGGTTTTTAAAGGGGCAGGTGAGGGTACAAAATTGGGGTAGGGAAAGGTGCGTGACTTTTTTTCGTGGTTTTAAACCTAAGTGTGTTGGGCCCAAGATGTAGCACCCAAACCATTTGACCCGGGGGTGGATGTTAAATTTCCCGCTTCTCCCCCTGTTTGGGGGGGTTTAAAAATTTAAGGGGTTTTTCCCCTCCCATTACCCCTTTAAAGGTCATCGGCGATAATTTATTTTTTGAATATCGGAAAAACATTTTTGAAATTGCCCATATCGGGCTAACGGGCCCCCTGACGATTTTGTCACGTTTAAACGTCATAAATAAAAGCGGGGGAAAAAAGGAAAAATTGACGAAAACCATGCAAAAAGGAAAAAACCAGCTCCCATTTCCCCTTGCACTTTTGTCTTTTCTGTTTGATTTCTGAGCGTTCATCTTTTCCCAAATTTATTCCTTAAAAAGGCAACCCAATCAAAAGCGAAATTTCAAAAAATTTCCAAATACAACTACATGATGATCGTCCAAATTAAAAACGCCCAGGTGTAATCATTTGCACAGATTTTAAATTTAATAGATCAAATGCCCGTGTGACAATCCAACTGGACTCCAATAGAGATAATTCTTTCCCTTTAATTTACAAAAATTTAGGGTTTCCCGTCCAGATGGACCTTACCCCATACACGTTTAAAAGTGGGAAAAAGAAAAAAGGGTATAAGGGGGAATTCGGCCCGAAGCTGTGCAAAGGAATTTGGAGCCCGGTACTATTCCTCTTGCACTTTTGTCCTTTCTGTTTGCACCTCAAGCACTCGTCCCTTTAACTTCATTTTCCCAATTTGGCAACCCCAAACAAGTTAATTTGGGAAAATTGGGAACCACAGCAAAAATGGGTGACCCCTCCCTTATTATAAAAACCAGGGGGAAAAATTTATTTTCACAGAATTTTATCCAAAAGATTTTTAAAGGCCCAAAATTGTTTTATTTTTGACAACCCCAACTTTTCCCTTTATGGATAATGCTTTTTTTTGGCAAAGAAATGAAAGTTTTTGGTTTCCCGATGGACTTATCATACACGGGCCCCAAAGGGAATAAAAACGGGTTTAAGGGGAAAAAGCGACTGAAACCCTGCAAGGGATTAGGAGCCCCGGGTCCTTTTTCCTCTTGCACTATGTCGTCTGTTTGATTCTCAGAGCGCCTGTCCCCCTCAACTTCATTTCTAATTTGGCAACCCAATCACAACCTAAGGGCCAAATTGCAACCACAAATACCGGTGACCTTCCCTAGACTAAAAAAACCCCCAGGGTTTATAAAAAATTTACTTGGATTTCTAGAATTGTGCCCCGGGGTAAATGGCTAATAGTGCAGGTTTTGGCCCGCGGGGGAGCTGGCTGGGCAGCCACAGCCCGGGGTCTCCCCTGAGTATACAGGGGGGAAATTTTTTTCCCCCCCCAGCCTTCTCATTTATTGTAAATACAGTGTTCAATGAGTGCGTATACACGATAGGAAGTCAACTGACTTCCCGCTTCCTTGTGCCAGAAGTCATGTAAACACTGGGATTTTTTCAATTTCAGGGCCCCGCCCCGAGTCTAACACAACCGGGGTCACTTTTGGGATTTGTACAAGGGCTTTATTTCCCCCATGTAATGGGGCCTTTATTTTAAACAGCCCCCCAAAAATTTTTTGACCCTTTGTTTCAGCCTGGAAAACCCCAAAAAAAAAAAAACCCCAAAAAATAAAAATTTTGAAAAAAGAAGCTGAAAAAACCCAAACCCAATTTTTAAAAACCCCCCCCCTGATGACCCAAAAACTTTATATCACCCCGAAAGTTAAAAAAAACATGGGTGGAAAATTGATGCAAGGATAAAACTTATTTCACCCACTTTTCTGTTTAAAAAAATCATAAAAAAAAAAGGGAGGGTGTCCGAAAAAATTTTGGCAGTGGGAAACCTCATTTTTAGGCGCATTTTAAAAAGTTTTAAAAATTAAAACCCAAATCCGGCCCTTTTCAGAAAACTGGGTTCAGGTATACCCTTTCCCAAAAAAACATTAAAAGCGGGTTAAAAAAGATGCACTGTGGGGCCCTTTCCAAAAAAGAAATGCCCCCTTTTTGGGCACATAGCAAATTTATTTCAATTTTTGTTTGTTAGGGGGCATTTCATATAAATTGTAATGATAAGCTATGGTCCGTGCGTTTATGGGGCCTTTTATAGGGGGGTTTTTATACTCTACCCCAAAGGGAAAGGTTTTTTTCCGTTTATTGGGGCCCAAAAGGGGGGCACAAAACTTACCATTAGAAGCGTATGTAATGCCCCTATCGAGGCACATAGCTTATCATTACAAGTATATGAAATGCGCCTAACACATACACACTTGTAATGATGTGCTATGCGCCTCAATAGGCGCATTTCTTTATGGAGGCGCACAGCGCATCATTTTTAAGCGCATTATGTTAATATGCAAGGTATACCTGAAGCCAGATTTCTGATAGGGCCGGACTTTCTGGTGCACTTTACACTTATTTAATGCGCCTAAAAACTGAGGTAGCACTGCCAATTTTCGGACATCTCACCCTTTGTTTTTATGCATTTTTATAACAGCAAAAGTGGCGCTGAAATAAGTTTTATCCTTGCATCACTTTTCCATCATGCATTTTTACATACAGGTGATATAAAGTTTTAGGGTTATCAGGGATGGGGATAAAAATTGGGGTTTGGGTTGTCAGCATCTTTTTTTCATTAATATTTATTTTTTTGTGTAGAAAGAGATAAATTCCGGCACTCGTGCTACAGATTCAGGTAAAGTAGAAAAAACGCACTTTATTGGGTAAACAGTAAAAACAATTAAAAATCCATCGCTATAATTTACGCGTTTCGAGCCAGTTCCTGGGCTCGTAGTCGTAATATACACAAAGCAATGCTCAGGTTATTAATATCATACGTAAATATTTACCTATACTTTCTGTTGACCCTATTTTACGAAACTATTTTTAAAGGGAGATGTGAGTTTGTTGCTTCCAGACCTCGAACTATTGGAAATATGGTTTCCCAATTTTTTTCCCTGCCACAGAAAATAATCATAAGTCCCGGTGGTTAGACTTTACGGGTTCCTTTAAGTGCGGAACAAGTAGATGCAGTTTATGCAAGTACATGATCAAAAGTTCTGAATTTACATCTTGTGTCACAGGTCAAGCCCTTTATCCCTATTACCAGTTTTTGAATTGCCATAGCACTACGTCATTTATAGGATCTGGTGGTTGAACAGTGCAACCTACAAAAACATAGGCTGCACGACGAGATCATTAAAACGTCAGGATCAGGGAACACGTAAAATGACATAAAAATATCCCAACATAAAAAATCTTTCCGGAGTGCTAAACACTTTAAGGAGATTCATAAAAGTTACATGACATTCTTTAGAGTAAGAGCTATAGAAGGGGTTAAAAGACCTATTCGGGTGTGATTGGAGGAAATCCCTCAAAATATCGTGGGGCTTACTGGATCCTTACTCTGGACACCCGTTTCCCTCAGGGATTAAACTACAGGTCGGACCTTCTATATTTGTATTAATCAAATTCTTTGATGTGCATCTTGTATCGTATTGTGTTTTTGATTATGTATTTTTCTTGTTTTTTTTTTTTCTTTTTTTTGTATCATATATATTCCGTTGCTTTTTTAAATACGTTTAAAATTATTTGTATCATATTAAGGGTTAATTCTCAGTGCTTTTTGCTTGTAATCTGGGAGGGTATTTAAGGGGGTTGGAGCATTGCTTTGTGTATATTACGACTAAGAGCCCAGGAACTGGCTCGAAACACGTAAATTATAGCGATGGATTTTTTTTTTCCAATAATGATTTTTATTAAACAGTTTTCAATAGGCATATAATAATCACAAACCATAAAATGAACAAAGGCACTACAGTGTTAATGCAAACGACAAAGATTAATGAGCAAGATACCGTAAGGTAGGCCCCTTGCATCATGACCCCGCATTTGCGTATCTACGAAATAGAGGAATCAAAGAGTAACACCCATTACTGGGCGGCGAGCCCCAAAAGGCTCCCCCCCCCCCGCAACAGATCAGAGCTCTGAACGTCTACAAATCTAGGCGGTCTTGAAACTTCAATGATCATGACACATAAGAGAAAGAAAAAAGGGAAGGGGAAGGGAAAAGGAGTCCACACCGCCAGACGCCAGAGAAGCACAAGACCCCACACCAAGAGCCATGCAATGGGAGGGTTTGTTCCTATAAAAATACTTCAACCACCAAGGGCCCAACCACCAAACCAGCCCCCCGTGGGCGGGGGGGGCCGGGCAAGAAAAAACCCCAGCTATTTACCCCAAGACTGCCTGAAAGTCCCGGGAGGATTGATAAAGGGTCCAAGGCCTCCGGGGGTGCAAGACTTTAATTGACTCCTCAGGGCTAAAAAGGGCGATCAACTCCTCCATACACTGAGTAGAAGACACCTCCTCCACCCAGTCAGCGACTGACGGGGGAATGGATTGACGCCAGCGGCGGGGGATTACCGCCTTCGCTGCCTGTAAGAGAGTCGGGTCGGGATTTCTTGTAAACAG
>JAODAL010040393.1:0-36953 GCA_025379985.1 Phyllomedusa bahiana
CGGGGATCCCGCTTTCAATGAAAAAGCTGGGTGCGCAAAAGTCAAAAAAAACACTTTATCTGTTATGTTTTCGTATAATACACTGTATTTTTTGCACCTTTCAATTCACCTGTGGTGACTATAGAATTGCTGTTTTAAGATTTACGTGGATGCTGCGTCAATGAACAAAGCTGGTTGCGCAAAAGTCAAAAAACACGTATCTGTTATGTTTTCGTATGATACACGGTATTTTTGGCAACAAACAACCTGTGCTGACTACAAGATTGCTGGATTGTAATTTAACTGCAAGGTGGATATATCAACACAGGTGGAATGGGTAAAATTGAAAATGAACACCTATCTGAAATGTATACTGATAATAAAAGTGGAGTTTTGCACCTAACAAAGAGACCTGCAGTTAATAGAAATGATGTGTATCCAATATAAGTTCAGGCTGCCCAATATCCAGGAAATATTTCAATAGCAAACTGTTAATAATAAAGATATTGCAGTGCAATGTCTACACTAAGTCTTGGTGAACTTTATCCAGTGTTCTTTATAGATAGAGCTTGTCTGTGTTCGCCCGCGGGGCCCCCCCTCCCCCGCTCCCCCCGTGACTTTACAGCGGTAGATGCTGCTTTAAAATTCTCTAGCTAACTACATAAAATCTTCAAATCTCTAATCTAACTAAATTGGAAGGATCACAGCTAATAGTAGAGGTTTCTCTGTGCAGAAATAGACTAATTTCGCTGAGCTGTTTGGCCACAGGCAGAGCGCACATCCTATTCCTATGAGACGCTGAGAGACACTGAGGGCGGAACAGGAAGGGCTGTTCTATGTTAAAACGAGGTCATGTGATTTTTCCAGCCAATCGCAACCATACACATCCCAGTCATGACGTCGCACACACATCTCACCCTGCTCTATTCTGTAATCTGATTTGCTGGCCGCCAAAATGACAGGAAGCGCCGAAAATGGCGCGATCTTAATAGATGATGCACAGATTTTAACCTTAATTATCGCATGATCTGAAAATTTCGATCACCATAAAAACCTTGCCGATTTCAACTTTGTCGATAAAAATCGCTCAACACTAGTCCTCAGTTCAAATCCCTGCAGGAACCAAACCTGTGGATTTTATCTCTCTTTATCAATGCACATACCTGATTAAGGTTTCTTTTTTTAATTTATTTGCACTGTTTGACTAATTACTAAAGAGCACAGGGAACGGGAGTAGAATAACAGGGGTTTGAACACTCAGTAGCTGCCTGAGAGGAGAGGTGATGTCTGAGCATGTGCAACCAGGACTGAGAAGCTCTCAGCCCTGGTCGTATCCCCGGGAGACGAGCTTTAAACAATGGATCACTAAAGGAGCAGCTAAGACAAAAACAATCCAGAATTTCTAATAATGATGAATGGTGAAAATTTTATTATTTAATTTACAAACTTTCTACGTCAATTTTACTTCGTGGCAAAACCCCTTTAAGTAGCCAGAGGTCACAGGTCACTGGAACGGACTAAAGAAAACACTGACTCTTTAAATACCGTGCAGTGCCGCGCGTGTGCCCCTAGAGGGAGCACATGTGCGTACAGGATGACAGGAAGCTGGAGGAAGCGATCGTGACTCAGACCTGCCAACAGGAACAGCTGCAGGACTGGCAGGAGCCGGGACAGGTGAGTGAAAAGAGCCAGGGACACCAAAGGATGCCACAGCAGCGGCCGAGACACAGGAGACGCGGGCACGCTAACGGTACATAGCAGGGACTGCGTCGTGAACCGTGACAGAATACAGATAACATGTCAATTAAACTGTACGATTTAAACTCCATCATAAACTAAACCCAAAAAACTAAAGTGCCATTTAATTTTTTTCCTGTTTACCTCACAAAGAATTGGGGTAGAGGGAGGAGAGCAATTGGGGACAGACGCTTCGGCTGTATAACTTGGTTTTCTTTGTTAACCTGTTGTTAAAAACTAGTGTTCCACAGTGATGGTCTGGGGGTAAGGGGCCCAAGCTGAAGTTTTGCACCTGGGCCCACAAGCCTTTGGTTATGTTCACACGGCTTATTTCGGGGCATATTTACAGACGTATTTACGTCCGCAAATACGTCCTGAAATACGTTTCAAATACGTGTCACAAAGTGTGGCACGTATTTCGCGTCGTAAATACATTCCCCTTTCTTTATTATGGGGATTTACGTTGCAAAATACGCCTCAATAAGTGACAGGGGAAATAATTTTACGATCGTATTTACGGACGTATTAACGCCCGCATATACATCACGAAAATGCGCCTCGTGTGAATGACGAGGCGTATTTTATATTGGAATCAATGCTAATCTAATTGTACATTATTTGAAACGTATTTCGGGACGTATTTGCGGACGTAATTACATCCGTAAATATGCCCCGAAATAAGCCGTGTGAACATAGCCTTTAGCTACGGCCTTGACAATGTGAAATACACATTTAAACTACACTACATCTTATGTCTGTAGTTCCTGTGCCTGCTGCTTCTACAAATTGTATTCTACTGCTGGCAACAGCTAGATTTACAAGTCTTATATTCACCTGTATGAACTTGATGTGCACTGCATACACCTCTTACTCCTCCTCCATGTAGCCCTCCAAATCTTTATTTTTTAAACGACTCCACCTGTACTACCACTAAATGTACGAAGTCCTGTTATCCTGAACCTCGATGTTTCCCATTGGCATGTTCTCGCTGCCACCAATGGTACTGCCGTCTAACCTAGTCCGCGGCACCTCCTATAGCTATGGCCTTGCATTAAAAACTAAACCTCACAGTAAATAATGATATATACTTAAGACTACCTGATACGGCTAGTGACCAATATGAGATAGAGTAATGTTTATACAGCACTGGTAATATATAAATCAGAAAGGATATATCACCAAGCCAATGTATGCAAATATCATGTATCATGTATCAAAAGTTGTAGAGATAAATAATATCTTAAGGATATCACAACAACACCCAATATAATAAACTCACGATTCTGTAGAATATGCAGATGTATTTTTACATAGTTACATAGTTTGTAAGGCCGAAAAAAGACCAGACATCCATCCAGTTCAGCCCATTTCATTCCATAGACGTGAAATAAGGTGTTGATCAACATCCAAGTAATTCACTTATCCATGTAGCTGGAAGAAAAAATATATATCCATATAAACACTACACTGTACCTATCCAAGGAGGAGCACCCGCCCCAAAGGGGGGGACCCCGGCTATCGGATGGCTTTCCCTAGAGAAAAAAGATATATAAAAAAGCAATGGGAGAAGATGAATATATGCCCACCAGAGTCCCGATGCGTTTCCTCAGTAAAAACCGGTTCATCAGGGGACACACAATGACCAAAAAATCACCAAAAAGGTGGTGATAAATAATGGTAGCCGATAGGGATGATGGAAGGACTACAACTGCTGCACATTACAATATCCCCTTTATAGCAGTAGTTCCTCCCTTCATTACAAATCACAGCCAATGAAAAGTTAGCAGTAGTTCCACATAGATTCAAATGCACATACCCTCTCAAAACACATCAGCATTCACAGACGCCCGCAAAAGTAGACCGGAACACAGTCTGTTTCCAGTAACTAAATCTCAATACATCCAGACGCCAAGCTGCACTTGTATACAAGAGACCGGAACAAGATAAACCTCCGGATATGAAACAAGTACTTCTAACGCACATGCGCAATACATAAGGATATACTTCCGGGTGTAGAACGCGCATATACAATACATGAGGATGTGTTCCATTTGTAATATACAGAAACCGGAACAAGATAAACTTGCAGATGCAGGAACTGTTCTGCTGGCACGCATGTCTAATGAATAAGGGTGCGTTCCATTTGCATTGCAAGTGTGCCATACATTGCCTGGGAATCCGCACAATGATAAATATATCCATCAAACCCATACTAGAATACAAATAATCAATCAAGGATATATATATATATAAAACAAACACCACATATAATTAGATAAGCTGTGAAAACACACATGATAAATATGTGTAGGGGAATGTATATTAACCCTGCCAATGATGAAAAATAAATAAATAATTTATAATTATGAGGCATTAAGATACTATAAACATTGGTCAGATACAGACCCTAATAATAACCCCGGCCAGAAGTAATATATAAGATCCAGAATCAGAAAGCCTAAAAATAATAATAGACATATTGGAAAGAAAGAAAAAAAAACACCCAACGTAGAATGCTACAACACTCCATCACAGAAAACAACCAAAATTTAAGGATTCATTTAAACCAAATGGGGATACTGTATGCAATCTATAGATCCACTCCGTTTCTTTCCTCAAGATCCTAGCATTCTAGTCGCCACCTCTAGATGATTTACGAATAACTTCAATAACGGTGAACCTCAAATTGTTAGGATCACCATCATGAAGATCATTGATTTGACGAGCTATTGAAGTATCCCTTCTATGCCTGATGTCTGCCAGATGTTCACCTTTTCTTCTTCTTGTCTCTTAGTTTTACCTACATAGGCAAGCGAGCAAGTGCATGTACAAAAATAGACCACTCCTTCAGTTTTGCAATCTGCAAAATCTTTTTGTTTGTAAGACTGACCAGTATGGTGATTAACAAATATCTTAGACTGATCAATAAATGGGCATGCTATACAACCATGTCCACATCTAAACGTACCCAATGGATGATGCTCCAACCAAGTGCCTGGTTGTTTTATGGGGGTATACATACTATGAACCAAACGATCGCGTAAAGATCTTCCCCGTCTAAAGGTAATCAATGGGGATTTGGGGTTTTTCCTGTTTCTAATTATTTTATTACCATAAGGTATGTACCACTCACAGTGGGTGCCTAAGATGTTTTTAAAAATATCCCATTTATTATTTGTTCTGCCATTTGTAAACATAACATCTTGTCCCAATCAATAAGGTTTAGTTCCTCCCTAAGCAGAATAAAATTAGCCTTCCTAAAATTCAGTGTTTTTGTGACTCCTTGACAAAAAACTCTCTTGAAGGATAAATGGAAATTTATTATATTATGGTCACTATTTCCTAGATGCCCCTCAACCTGATCTTTGTTTCTCGGTCAGGTCTATTAGTGAATATTAAGTCTATTAAGTCAATTTAGAGATTTTTCCATATTTATTCCTTTCTCCCTGATCTTTTTAACTATTGCTACACCCCCTTCTTCTACTCCACCCCCTGCTTTATTCCTAATTCCCAGCTCTCTATCTTCACTATCTTGCACGCTATCTTTGTAGTTGCCCTCCCCCTAGTCCCTAGTTTAAATATTCCTCCAACTTCCTGGCCATTTTGCCCACCAATACAGCTGCACCCTCCCCATTTAGGTGTAGCCCGTCCCTAGCATAGAGTCTGTAGCCAAGACATAAGTGAGCCGAGTTCTCCAACAACCCAAATCCCTCTTTCCTGCACCAATTTTTGAGACACTTATTCCCCTCCCTAATATCCCGCTGCCTCTCTGGTGTGGCCTGTGGAACAGGTAATATTTCTGAAAATATTACCCTGCAGGTCCTTGCCTTAAGCTTTTGGCCTAAGTCCCTGAAATCGTTTTTAAGGACACTCCACCTACCTCTAATTTTGTTATTGGTGCCAATGTGCACCATGACAGCTGGATTCTCACCAGCCCCACTCAGCAATCTGTCAACCCGATTGGTGATATGTCGAACTCGGGCCCCAAGTAAACAACATACTGTTCGACAATCCCGGTCTTTGTGACAGATTGCCCTGTCTGTGCCCCTAATAATGGAGTCCCCAACTACGAGCACCTGTCTAGCCTGCCCTGCACTCCTATTCCCCATCTTACTGGAGCAGATGGGGGTATTGTCGTGCTGCAGCAGTGCCATTTCTGAGCTGACATCCCCCTCATCTGCCAATCAGGCAAATTTGTTGGGCTGTGCGAGTGATTGCTTGCACCTGCGAGTAATTGCTCAGTGAGCAGCAAACTCGCTTCCAAGTTGGAAATGGATCTCATTTAGATCCAGGATACGGACTTCTAAATGTGCAGTGTGCACACATCTCGCACAGCAGTATGGACCCTCAAACTTTTGGTCAAGGATGGCATACATTGCACAAGTTGTGCACCGGACAGCATTGTCAAACATGGAACTCATGGGGATGTTACCAAAAAGATATTCAAATACAATTATAATAAGCAGTACAATATTGTCCCCTCTAAACTCCCCAATTCTAAAGTCCCTCAATATTAAGTCCCCACACTTAAAAAAAAAAAAGTAAAGAATACCTTTCTATGTTTATGCAGAAAACTTCTTTTCATTAAGATGTAGAGGATGCCCCTTTGTTACACTCCTGGGTATAAATAGATCTTGGGATCGATCTCTATATTGACCTTTGATTTATTTAAACATATTTACACGGCATTTACAGGCCGCATTTACACTGTAAAGGACAAATACCGGTCGGGGAATCCCAACCAGTATTTGGCCTGTTTTTTGGCACGCAGAGGGACGGCTTTTATCCGTGGTTTCTGGATTCAAGCCCTCTCCCATCGCACCGACATGTTCATGTTCTGCACGAAAACCGGGCGGAAGAATTAACATGTTCTTTGTTTTTGAGCCGCCTGCGGTCTAAAAAAACATCCAGTGGAAAATCCGTGCAGTGGAGGGCTGCTGCACGGATTTTCCATAGACGTCCATGTAAAAGGTTGACAGCTGGTTTACAGACGGCTTTCAAAACCGAAAACCGTCTATAAATCTGGCTAAAAACCCGTACTGTGGGGACATGCTTTAAGGCCGTCTTTTCTCTAAATTAAGTAACCCTGATCCTGCTAACCTTTCTGGGTATTATAGTCCACCCAGTCCTTTTATTATTTTGGTGCCCACCTTTGAAACTGTTGAAGCTCTACCATGTCTTTCCAATGTATTGGTGCTCAAAACTGTACACAATATTCCATGTGTGGTCTGGCCAGTGACTTGTATAATGGAAGAATATTGTCCTCATCATGTGCATTTATGCCCCTTTTAATACACCCCATAATCCCATTTGCCTTGCCAACTGCTGCCTGAAACTGGCTGCTACAATTAAGTTTACTGTCCGCTAGGATTCCCAAGTCCTTCTCCATGTCGCTTTTACTCAGCGTTTTTCAGTTTAACAAGTAATTATGGAATGGATTTTTACTTCACATGTGCATAACTTTGCATTTATATGTGTTAAACCTCATATGCCATTTATCTACCCAGGCCTCCAACTTATCCAGATCCATTTGTAATAAAACATTATTCTATATTTAGTTGATTACTTTACAGAGCTTAGTGTCATCTGAAAAGATTAATATTCTACTGTGCAATCCTTCTAGAACTAATCTCCTTATAGAAGCTGATGAGACCAGTTTGATAGGACCTGGTGATTTGGCTATTTTAATTTTCTTAAGACAGAGCTGCACTTCTTCCTGGGTTAGACAAGAAACATTTAAGTTGGAGTTTATCTAATCCCTCTGCCCATCAACAGTTATATCATTTTTCTTGATAAATACTGTGGAGACATTTTTTTTTTTAATAGGTTTCCTTTATCCTCATCGCCCTCTACAATAACTCCCTCACCACCTTTCTTACTCTTAAGAAAAGTCTAAATGTATACATGATTAATTTGTTTAAATATACGAATCTCCTCTGCAAAAGATATTTTGAAACATTTAACTAAATGCTTTAAAATTTGTGATGTGCCTTAAAATATACAATAAGCACAAAATATAGCCAAACAACAATAAATGCCACCAGAGAAGTAAGAAGAGTGTAAAAAACACCAAAAGACTAATATAAGAGGGACTGGATGTAGTGTGGAGGAAGGAATGGCATATCATTCCGCTTTGTATCTTCTTGGCCTTTTGATATTAGTGTATATTTGGGTCTGGCTTCACTGACCATTCCCATACATTACTTGTTGGTCTTATGAATAGGGGAAAACAAAAGTTCTAAAGTTACCTGTACCCTTCCTCTTCATCAACATCTATTTCCCACCCTTGTTTGAACTTGAACCATGGTCTTTTTTCTTATTCAGAAAGCTTGATTGAGATATCACATAATCAATAACATGAAAAATAATGGTGGTTATTCAGTACAATTGTATACTTCATTTCAAAGCGTGGGAGTACACCAGTTGCATAACCAACTTAATGGCAAAATAAAATAATCAGATGCTCCTTCAAAAATCTATTATGTCAGTTCTAATGAAAAGTAAAAGTATATTTTTGAAAAGTCTGAAGAGACTATATGTCACAAGCAAATTATACTTAAATAACAGTAAATTAGTATTGCTCGCGGACACAGCACATAAGAATAAAGATCATTCTTTAAAGGCAGAAGCAGAAAGATAATAGATCATATTATAATTTAACTTTAAGAAAATTACTTGTATTCATGCAGATAACACCACCCACTCCCTCCACACTCTATTATATTTATCCACATTAGTTGCTCTGATTTCTGATTTCCTCCAGGAGCTTACATATGAAAGATTTCCTTAAACCTTTTAGAGCATACAGTGCATTAAAAGGAGAAGAACGGAATGGTAATTTTGTAACGTAATATGCGTGATCAGTCTGATAATCTCAATTGCCTTAGACTGATAAAAGTTGATTCCAGAACATTCCCACCAAGTAGATATCATAGTTCTGATGGCTTTACCACATCTCCAGCACCATGAGGAAACTAAGGGCGACATGTATGAACGGGCTGTGCCAGAATTCTGGCCTCAAAAAGCTGAAGTAGACCAGTTCTACAGATGTATGAACAGGTGTACTCCAAAGTGCGCCAAAGACACTTTATAGTGTGCCAAAGTTTTGGGGCGTTCTGAGGGCGTGTCGCACCACATTACTAGAAGTTGACATATTTATGATTCTTTGACGCCAAAACTTTGGAGCTGAACAATTAGAACAGCCAGATCAAGGTAAAGGTGGTCTATCTGAGCCTGAGTTGTCATATTGGCATTAGACTGTGCCTGTATGTATGTATGAACTGCAGAAGAACAGCTTCATACATTCTGGCGCAGTCTATACTAACTTAAAGCGATTTAGAACTGGTCTATCAGCGCCAGAATTCATATATGCCACCCTTAATGTCTTTTTTTCAATAGCACTAACTATGTAACCGTAAATTAAGTTTTAAAACATTGTTCTGAAATATGCATTGAAAATATTCTGTAATAAGCTTATTTTTATATTCCAGTGACATATATTCTGTAGAAGCTGAAGATACAGATGCACTTTCCGGATTTCAGAATCTCATTAAAAACTACAACAAATATTTACGACCAAATTTCAATGGTATGTATGCCTCACAGTTTTCCCTTATATTGTTCAAAGGAGTTATCTAGTATATACAGTTCTGCTCAAAAGTTTACATAACCCAGCAGAATTTTTGCTTTCTTGGTCTTTTTTCAGAGAATATGAATGATAACACAAAAACTTTTTTTTCCACTCATGGTTAGTGGTTTTGGTGAAGACATTTATTGTCAAACTACTGTGTTTTCTCTTTTTAAATCACAATGACAACCAAAAACATCCAAATGACCCTGATCAATAGTTTACATACCCTGGTGATTTTGGCCTGATAACATGCACAGAAGCTGACACAAATGGGCTTCAATGGCTACTAAAGGTAACATCCTTACCTGTGACCTGTTTGCTTGTAATCAGTGTGTGTGCATAAAAGGTGAGTGAGTTTCTGGGATCCAGACAGACTCTTGCATCTTTCATCCAGCCACTGATGTTTCTGGATTGTGAGTCATGGGGAAAGCAAAAGATTTGTCAACGGATCTATGGGAAAAGGTAGTTGAACTGTATAAAACAGGAAAGGGATACAAAAAGATATCCAAGGAATTGATAATGTCAGTCAGCAGTGTTCAAACTGTGATTAACAAATGGAAAATCCATGCTTCTGTAAAAAACCAAACCACAGTCAATTTCAGTCACAATTGCCTGGAAAATTGTTCGGGATGCAAAGAAAAACCCACAAATAACATCACCTGAAATCCAGGACTCTCTGAAAACTAGTGGTGTGTCTGTTTCAAGATGCACGATAAGGAGGCACTTGAAGAAAAATGGGCTGCATGGCCGAGTCGCCAGAAGAAAGCCACAAAGTATCTTGTCTACAATACGCCAAACAGCACAGATACAAGCCTAAAAACTTCTGGAACAAGGTAATTTGGAGTGATGAGAACAAAATCGACTTTTTGGCCACAACCATAAACATTACATTTGGAGAGGTGTCAACAAGTCCTGTGATGAAAAGAACACCATTCCTACTGTAAAGCACGGAGGTGGATTGCTGATGTTTTGGTGATGTGTGAACTACAAAGGCACAGGAAACTTGGTCATAGTTGAAGGAAAGATGAATGCAGCACGTTATCAGCAAATACTGGAGGCAAATTTGCACTCACCAGCCCGGAAGCTGTGCATGGGACGTACTTGGACGTTCCAACATGACAATGATCCAAAACACAAGGCCAAGTCGATGTCATTGACTACAGCAGAACAAAGTGAAGGTTCTGGAGTGGCCATCTCAGTCTCCTGACCTCAACATCATTGAGCCACTCTGAGGAGATCTCAAGTGCGCAGTTCATGCAAGACAGCCCAGGAATTTACAGGATCTGGAGGCTTTTTGTCAAGAAGAATGGGCAGCTTTACCATCTGAGAAAATAAAAAGAGCTTCATCCACAAATACCACAAAAGATTTCAAGCTGTCATTGATTTTAGAGGGGGCAAGACACGGTATTAAAAACTGGGGTATGTAAACTTTTGATCAGAGTCATTTGGATATTTTTGGTTGTCATTATGATTTAAAAAGAGAAAACACATTAGTTTGATAATAAATGGCTTCACACAACCACTAACCATGAGTGTAAAAAAAGTTTTTGTGTTATCATTCATATTCTCTGAAAAAAGGCCAAGAAAGCAAAAATTCTGCTGGGGTATGTAAACTGTATATTTGCTTTAGTATGTAATGTGTTTGTAATTGAAATATTGCCACCAAGTGGTTGGATCACCACATGATGGGCTAAGGCATATATATTTGTGGGCCAACCAATCTTCTGGATGCAGACACACCTGAGAAGCGTGAAGGGGACATGCAGACATTAGTCTGTATTTTGCCACAATTTTACGCAAATGACAGCAAAAAAACGGAGAGCCCACCCGCTCTGCCTGCAGTGTAGGTGTAATTAACACTGACAGGACTTTAATGATGTCATTATAATGTCACCACAGCTGCTACAGATATAATTACACTGGCTCTGCACCATGCATCGAACGCGAATCTCCTCTATAACAGGAGGTTACTCACCATATACTCACTCTGTGGAGTTTGTTCCCGTATTTCCTTTAGATTGCATATGTATAGGTATGGTGTCCCCTAGAGCTAGCTGTTTATCTAAGATTTGCTGGGAGCCTGCTAGGGACTCATTTTTTGATTCTACTTGGGAATGTATCTACATCCTTGTTATCTTTACCTGTATCTTTACATAAGTTACCCTGTTTTATCTTGGGTCATGTCTTCCCATATGTTACTTATGTGCCATTATCTGGGTTCTACTCAGGGGCGTAACTACCAGGGTAGCAGAGGTAGCCCAGGTCCCGGGGCAGTCACTGCCATGTCTGCTACCCCAGTAATGCCGCTCCTGCGCCCGCCAGCAGTGAACTGTTATGAGGGGCCCGGTGCATCCTGTCTCTGAACACACGGGCCCCCCGCCCTGAGCGTTCAAAGGCAGCGCTGCCCTGACAGCAGGCACTGGCACACAGTGATCACGTCACATGATCGCACCGCCCGCGCTGAGCACTGCGGCTGGAGCGCGGCACATCGGAGGAGCGTGGACGGAGGTAAGTAAGTGATTTCTTATTTTACCTACCCTGCTTGCCTATATATACCCCCAAGCCTGCTTATATACCCCTCCGCCTGCCTATATACCCCCCAGCCTGCCTATATATACCCCCAGCCTGCCTATATATACCCCCCTGCCTGCCTATATACCCTCCAGCCTGCCTATATACCCCCCAGCCTGCCTATATATACCCCTCAGCCTGCTTATATATACCCACCAGCCTGCCTATATACCCACTAGCCTGCCTATATATACCCACCAGCCTGCCTATATACCCACCAGCCTGCCTATGTAGCCCCCTCTAAGCCTGCCTATCTAGCCCCCCTAAGCCTGCCGATCTAGCCTTCCTGAGCCTGCCGATGTCGCCCCCTAAGCCTGCCTATGTACCCCCCTAAAGCCTGCTTGTATAGCCCCTATAGCCTCCCTAAAGCTTGCCTACCTATATAGCCTCCCTGAAGCCTGCCTGTCTACTTATATGGGGCCCCTATAGCTCCCTAAACCCTGCCTACCTATATGGCCCTATAGACCACCTAGCCCCTGCCTACCTGTATGGCTCCCTATAGCTACCTAAACCCTGCCTGTCTACCTATGTAGCCCCCTATAGCTACCTAAACTCTACATGCCTACCTATATGGCCCCTATAGCCTACCAAAAACCTGCCTGCCATTTTGGGGCCCCATATATCCTATCTCCCTACCTGTCTACCTATGTGGGCCCCACCTATAGCATAGATACCTGGGGCCCACCTACACAGGGCCGCCGATAGGGGGGTACAACCAGTACTCCCGTACCGGGCCCGGCCAGAATGTGAAGCAAGGGGGGCCCGCCGCCTTCGGCAGGTACCGCCCCCTTGCTTCATTATAATGGTAGAGAGAAGAGGCCGCATGATATATCCCCCAATTGCACCCCGGCGCTGCAGAGATGGAGTGCAGGGGCCCGGCGCAACTAAGGTGGAGAGGATGGGTCCTGCGCTATTGAGGGGGAGAGGCCCGGCGCTGCGAGTCACGCTGTGCACCATTGTGATCTCTATCATTAACTGTGACTTAACTTACTTCTCCAGAGCGCAGCAGCTCGTAACTGAGCAGCCGGGCGGCCCCTTCTCCTTCCTCCGGCCGTGGGTGGGCCTCACTGATTCAAATGATCGTGCTTCTTGCCCACGGCCGGAGGAAGGAGGAGGGGCTGCCCGGCTGCTTTGTCACTAGCTGCTGCGCTCTGAAGAAGTAAGTTAAGTCACAGTTAATGATAGAGATAACAATGGTGCGCAGCATGACTCGCAGCGCCGGGCCTCTCCCCCTCAATAGCGCAGGACCCCTCCTCTCCACCTTAGTGATCTATTTCAAGTGGCCAGTAGCGCCGGGCCACTTGCCAGTCCTGTGGGGGCCCCCATAAGGCCCCTGTATATTGTGGGGTCCCCATAAGGCACCTGTAGTTTGTGGGGCCACTATAAGGCCCATGTAGTTTGTGGGGCCCTCATAAGGCCCCTGTAGTTTGTGGGGCCCCCATAAGGCCCATGTAGTTTGTGGGGCCCCCATAGGGCCCCTGTAGTTTGTGGGGCCCCCATAAGGCCCCTGTAGTTTGTGGAGCTCCCATAAGGCCCCTGTAGGTTGTGGAGCCCCCATAAGCCCCCTAAATGTCGTGGGGCCCCCATAAGCCCCCTGAAGCTTGTGGGGCCCCCATAAGCCCCCTGAAGCTTGTGGGGCCCCCATAAGCCCCCTGAATGTTTTGGGACCCCATAAACCCTCTGAAGGTTGTGGGGCCCCCATAAACTCTCTGAAGGTTGTGGGGCATCCATAAGCTCCCTGAAGGTTGTGTGGCCCCCAGAAGCCCTCTGAAGGTTGTGGGGGGCCCCATAAGCCCCCTGCAGGTTGTGGGGGCCCCATTCAAGGCCCCTGAAGGTTGTGTGGGCCCCAGTCAAGGCTCCTGAATGTTGTGGGGCCCCGCTCATGGTCCTGGAAATTTTTGGGGCCCTGTTCAATTTTCCTCCATGTGAGGCCCCACTCGAGTTCTCCCTCTATTAACGGGGACCTTCTACCTGGCTACCTACCTACAGGGACCCACTATCTACTTACCTATGGGGGTCCCTGTAAAACTAACTACCAGGGCACCAAAGGGGTAATTATTACTATTTGGGAACTATGGATGGGGAGTTTGTTCATAGGGGGATGTGTACAGGTGGGATTGTGAGTCTCAGGTATTTGTGTTGTGAATTATGCAGGGACAGGTGGTGTCTGGGAGAAGTCCTCATGGTGGCCGGGACCGAATGGAGAAGAAAAGGGAAAGTGAACGACTTATCAGACGACGTCACCTGTGAGTCACTAAAAATAACTGTACTGTGTGCATTTGTATCAACCATTAGGTATGAAAACTGTCTAGGTGTAGGACTTTCTTTGTTGCTCATAGCAACCAATCAGAGCGCCCCTTTATAGTGCTCTGAAAAAATTTAAGGGGCGCTCTGATTGGTTGCTATGAGCAACAAAGAAAGTCTTACACCAAGACAGTTTTCATACATGTCCCTCTATATGGTCATTGAATGGTGGTAATATTGGTCTTATTGTGATGGATTATATTCAGTAACAGTATTGTGGCATTATTCTGCATCTTTGGAGTTATGTGGTGATGATGTGGCGGTATTATTTGGTCTTTGTATATTGTGGTTATATTGGTAATATCGGCCTTAGTATGCTGGTTTGGTCAGTAACATCATAGTGATATTAGTCACCATATGTAGTGATATGTGGCGGTACTATTCGGTCTTTGTATATTGTTGGGTTATATTGGACTGGGTATACTGGCTTGGTCAGTAACATAGTGGTGACACACGTTGATCATGCAGTGTTATTTGCTGGCACTTGTATACGTACTCATTACTGCTATATAAACTGTATGTTGTAGAATTCAACAAGAACTAAATCCAAAGAAAATGGTACAATTGCATTTTTTTTTCTGGAGTTGGTTGGCAGTGGTTGCTGGGCGTGGTTGTTAGGGGCGGAGCGATGGAGTTGACAGGGGGCGGGGTTAACTGGGGTGGGGTTGATGGGGGGGCCCAGGTGTTTTAGCTGTAGGGGGCCCCAAAATTTCTGATGGCAGCCCTGCACCTACAGCCTACCTGTGGTCCACCTACTGTATACCTACCTACCTACCTACCTAGCTGGGGCCTAAATACTGCTTACCTAGTGCTAATCTACCTACCTGTAGCCTACCTACCTAATTGAAACCTGCCTAATTACTGCCTACCTACCTACCTGGGGCCTATTTACTGCCTACCTACCTCAAACCTACTAACCTACCTACCTAGGGTCTATCAACCTATCTAATGGGACTCTACCTGGTTAAAAGATTCGAAGGGGTACAGGCCATAGCTGTAACACAATCTCCAGTGGGTTAATCCTCTGTTCCTCACCTTCGCTCTAGGAGACTGAGCCTCTAAGCTATGGCCTGTACCCACTCTCCCACCCCTGGGATGTTTGTACAGAGGTGGGGGGGCAGGGAGTGAGGTGCTGGAAAAGTGAGGATTCTAAGATATTTGGGTCCAAATCTGCAGGGACGAGTGGCGGTCGGAACAAGTTGTCATGGTGGTCTGGACTGGATGCAGAACACAAGGGAAAGTCAACGACTCATCAGAGAAACTTCACCTGTGAGTCACAAGATGTAACTACACTGTAATCACTTATATGTCTGCAGAGTCTGTGTACACTGGTCACTGTATGGAGGTAATAGACAGTCTGTAGGGCACCTGTGTACACTGGTATATGCCACTATATGGCAGTAATAGTGATCTTTATTCATTAATAGTATAGGGGTATTATTCAGTCACTATGTGGTGGTAATTTGTGGTCATGTTCTAGCGGTATAATCCAGTCCATATGTAGTAGTGATATTGGTAATGTTGGACTGGGTATAGTGGGATTTGTTTGGTAGCAGTATGATGATGATATGTATTGTGAGGTAATCATTCCTTGTATTATGTAGTAACTTCATGACTTAACAGGTCCCGGTAAATGTTCGTGGTCGGGGAAGCAGTCGAGGGAGAGGGGGGGGGGGGGCCCATCCAAAAGTTTGCTATGGGGCCCAGGCTTCTCTAGTTACACCCCTGGTTCTACTCTTTATTATCCATCACTACTTTGTTGGACACATTTATTCTCCCTGATGAACCCATTGATTATGGGAGAAACACGTCAGAGTTTTTGAACCAGTCTGTGGTGTTACTCTATTAGTGGTTTCTACAATACTAGAGCTCTCTTTTTGAACCCCTGTCTGGCATGTATTCATCAGTGGCTTGTTTACCATTGCAAAGTTATCTAAGGTATCTAGACCTATTTTTCTGCTCTAGGCATGAGAGGTATTTATTTGTAACCAATTTTGCTATTTTGAGTCATTTACCCAGTCTGTGTTACTGAATATATTTGTCTTTCCCTCATTTGTGTCTATATTGAACATATGCTATAGGGAAATGATAGACATTTGCTTTTAGGGAGAGGTCCCTGCACGGGGCCGCCCTTGTTGGGGTGGTTACCCTGCTGTTTTAGGTAGTGTCTATTTTTTGTACTTAGTTGTTTTGAATATTTTGATCTTCCTACAAATTGTTAATAAAAGCTATGTTTTAGTTCTATCTTATGAGGGTGTATTCTATATTGGTTATTCAATCTATAATTACACTACACTGTACAACCATACAAAGAACAAAGGGAAGCTGTGTATATAGTAACATGGGAGGAAAGAAGGCCCTGTGGGGACAGGAAGTCACTGACAGGGCCACAGCAGCAGTGTTTATGGAAAATATGAACAGTAGTCTGTATATGAGAGAGGAAATCAGTAGCAGTCTATATGTGAGGATCTATAAGTAGTCATGTAACAGAGGAAACCAACAGCAGCAGACTGTATGTTAGAGAGAAGGGAACATAAATAACATTCTATATGTAAGCGATATTAATATGGATACTTGCAACAGAGCCAAGAAACATTATTATAAGTGGGACCTAACAGGGCTGCCATCAGAAATTTTGGGGCCCCATACAGCTGGAGTGTCTGGGCCCACTTCTGCTGCCCTGCCCACTGGTCGCCATGCCTACCGATCGCTCCACTTCAGGCCACCCCCACCGCTTCCTTCCCTGCGCCACCCCAGAAAAGAAAAAAATGTTTCCGGGGTCACGAAAAAAAATGCAGTTGTGCCATTGTTTTTGGATTTAGTTCTTGCTGGATTTTACAGTTTATCTGTATTTTGTGTGTCAGTTGGTAAACATTGGCCAGCAAATATCACCACATTATCACTGCTATAATGTTACTGACCAAACCAGTATACCAAGACCAATATTGCCAAACAACAATATACAAAAACCAAATATACTAATTAGCACCACCATAATGTTACTGACGAATGTCACCAATATACAAGCACCTAATAATACCGCAACATTACCACCACATATCTGCAGCATAAAAATACTGAATAAAGCCATACTGCTACTGAATATAAACCGTTACACCAAGGCCAATATTTCCTCCATACAGTGACCCTATAGTGGTAGATACCAGGTACACAGATGCTTTGCAAAGAGTTTACTTATATTTAGGGCCTCACAAGTTACGTTTGTCTGATGAGTTGTTCCTTTTCCTTCTGCATTTGGTCCAGACCACCATGATGACTTCTCCCGTCCATCACTTGTCGCTGCAGAATTTACAACACATACACCTGAGACACCTCACTTTTTTTTTTTTTTATCGTTTTCCCAACTGTGTGCCTCCCCTCCCCCATATACAGACTCCCCATCCTTAATGGCCCAAATGGTAATGATTACCCCCTGGTAATTATGGGCACCCCCATAGGTAGGTAGGTAGATTAGGGGACTCCCAATCAGTAGGTTGGTAGTTTGGGGCCCCCTGTGGGTGGGTAGCTAGGTAGCTCGGGGCCCCAGGTAGGGGGGTAGCTTTCGGCCCCCTGGCGGTTAGGTCGCAGAGGGCGCCTGTCGGGAGAGTAGGGGGGCCTGGAGGTAAGGACTCGACGTGCTCGATGCGGCCTCGCCGTCTGCGCCGGGCCCCAAACCTGCTGCTTTAGGCTTGGGGCCAAGGACAGGTAGCTGGGCAGGCAGCACGAAGACATTGCTTCTGTGCGCCGCTTGCACAGCAATTTACGGCAGGGGCAGGGGACGCACAGCTCTCCTTGCCCCACCATTCATCTAAATTGTATGTGCGTCACAAGGACATGCATAAAATTAAGTTAGCCTCTATGGTAGAGAGAACAGGCCTGTGGATTATTCTCTCTGCCATTATTGTGAAACAAGGGGACGGTACTGGCAAGGCTCATAAGGAAGTACTGGTTGTAGTGCCCTAACGGCGGCCCTGGGGCCTTATATGGAAACCTCCTTTTTGAAATCCCTGGGGTTTGAGGGAGAGCAATGATATGTCATCCACTCACCTGCTACACTAAACTGATTGCCCCAAGTGCTCCTTCTTCACAAACTTGCTGTATTCAATGCCCATTTCAAAGCTCTGGGCCATGAGAAAAGTATTTATATAAACCCTATAGATTGTATTCATCCTGTGATAAGAACTCTGCCATTAAATGGATGGATTTTCTATTATAGTTAATATCCTGAGACAAGCTATATAATAGTTACATAGTTACATAGTTTGTCAGGCCAAAAAAAGACATACGTCCATCCAGTTCAGCCCATTTATTAAAGTGTTGCTAAAGTGTTAAAGTGTTGATCCAGAGGAAGGCAAAAACCCCCATGAGGTAGAAGCCAATTGACCTCATGTTAGGGAAAAAATTCCTTCCTGACTCCAATCTGGCAATCGGAATAAATCCCTGGATCAACGACCCCCCTCTAGAATCCCGGTCAAAATAACATGTTATATTACATATAGAAATGTATCCAGACCTTTCTTCGGAATCCTAGTCACTATAACTTGTTATGTTATCACTCTCCAGAAATGCATCCAAGCCCTTCTTGAACTCTGTTAGTGACTTCACCATGACAATTTCCTCTGGCAGAGAGTTCCACAGTCTCACCGCTCTATTGGCCCTTAATATATTAAAACATATTTATTATGTCCCCCCGAAGCCGTCTTTTCTCTAAACTAAATAACCCTAACCTTGCTAATCTTTCTGGATATTGCAGTCCACCCAGTCCTTTTATTATTTTTGTTGCCCGCCTTTGTACCTGTTCAAGCTCTACAATGTCTTTCCTGTGAACTGGTGCCCAAAACTGTACACAATTTCCTCTGGCAGAGTGTTCCACAGTCTCACCGCTCTAACAGTAAGGAATCCCTTTCTATGTTTATGCAGAAACTTTCTTTCCTCAAGACGTAGAGGATGCCCCCTTGTTCTAGATACAGTCCTGGGTATAAATAAATCTTTAAGGAGATCTCTATATTGGCCCTTAATATATTTAAACATATTTATTATGTCCCCCCGAAGCCGTCTTTTCTCTAAACTAAATAATCCTAACCTTGCTAATCTTTCTGGATATTGCAGTCCACCCAGGCCTTTAATTATTTTTGTTGTACCTGTTAAAGCTCTACAATGTCTTTCCTGTGCACTGGTGCCCAAAACTGTACACAATATTCCATGTGTGGTCTAACCAGTGACTTGTATAGTGGGAGAATAATGTTTCCATCATGTGCATCTATGCTCCTTTTAATACACCCCATGATCCTATTAGCCTTGGCAGCTGCTGCCTGACATTAGCTGCTACAGTTAAGTTTACTGTTCACTAGGATTCCCAAGTCCTTCTCCATGTCACTTTTACCCAGTGTTTTTCCATTTAACATGTAATCATGTAATGGATTTTTCCTCCCCATGTGCATAACCTTGCATTTATCAGTGTTAAACCTCATCTGCCACTTCTTTGCCCAGGCCTCCAACCTATCCAGATCCCTTTGTAATAACACATTATCCTCCATTGTGTGGATTCCTTTACAGAGCTTAGTATCATCTGCAAAGATCGATATTCTACTGTGCAATCCCTGTGTAAGATCATTTATGAAAATATTAAAGAGGATAGGACCCAATACTGAGCCCTGTGGTACCCCACTAGTAACAGGGATCCAGTCTGAGTATGCACCGTTAATAACCACCCTTTGTTTTCTACCTTTTGTGTGGAACAGTATCAAATGCTTTAGAAAAATCCAGATATATGACATCCAGTGCCTCACCCCGATCCAGTCTGGAACTAATTTCCTCATAGAAGCTGATGAAATTAGTCTGACAGAACCGATCCTTCATAAACCCATGCTGGAACGGCGTTATACATTTATTTTCAGTGAGATACTCCAGGATAGCATCTCTTAGAAAACCTTCAAACATTTTACCCACAACAGAGGTTAAGCTTACCGGCCTATAGTTTCCAGGATCACTTTTTGACCCCTTTTTTGATATTGGCATCACATTTGCTATGCGCCAATCCTTTAAATATAAATATCATAACATGTCCTGTGTCAGTTTGTAACAGAAATCTGGCCACCATGTGGTTAGTTGGCCACATGACAAGCTAAGGCATTTATCTATGTGGGCCAATAGAGGGGGACTTGACATCTAATTGTTTTAGACCGTTAAGGATCCTATGCTCAGTCTATCCAAAGTGGTCTATATGTACGAGAGGAGAAGGCAATGGGTAGCAATGTATAGGTGAGGAGCAATAAGTGTTCTATCTGTGACAGAGGAAACCATTACCATGTGCAGCAACATCCAAAGATATCTGGCCTCAATCCCCATGGTGACCAAAGACACCCGTGGCACCAACAGCAATTAGCGCATGTGTGATGGCTTGCAAAGTATTCTCATCACAGCAATTTCAGAGGCTGCAATAATCCATACCCTAAATTGATTTAATACATTTAAACAAGGTACGCAAATTTGAAAGTACACCTTATCCCCCAATACAGAGTATCCCATAAATTGACATCTTTTTGAAATTGGGTAAAAAGACCTGGAACATCTCGGGAGACAAAGAAACGACCGTTCCACACATAATAACTTGAATTATGAGGAAACTAGAACTGTATTATCCCTTGATTCAGACCCTACCAATATTATAAAACCATCTGATAAGGGAAGAAATATTGTGATCATGGACCATCAAAAGTATGTCTCTATGTTTACACGTCTCTTGGATGATAGGTCAGGATATACTATTTTAACCAAAGATCTAACGGATTATTTTTTGGCAGAGCTGGAAACTATCATAATTGAGACAGTTGATGGGGGTTTTGTCTCTAGTGAAGAATCTCGTTTCTTAGTACCTACAAAACCTTAGGTAGCTACATTTTATGCACTCATGAAGGTGCATAAAGGACTTATTCCACTTACAGTGGGGAAACAAAGTATTTAGTCAGCCACCAATTGTGCAAGTTCTCCCACTTACAAAAGATGAGAGAGGCCTGTAATTGATATCATAGGTAGACGCCAACTATGAGAGACAAAATGAGAAAACAAATCCAGAAAATCACATTGTCTGATTTGGAAAGAATTTATTTGAAAATTATGATGGATAAGTATTTGGTCAATAACAAAAGTTCATTGTCATATATCTTTTGTTGGCAATGACAGAGGTCAAACTTTTTTGTAAGTCTTCACAAGGTTGACACACACTGTTGCTGGTAGGTTGACACATTTCTCCATGCAGATGTCCTCTAGAGCAGTGATGTTTTAGGGCTGTCACTGAGCAACACGGACTTTCAACTCCCTCCAAAGGTTTTCTATGGGGTTACATAGTTACATAGTTTGTCGGGCAAAAAAAGACTACGTCCATCCTTTTAGCCTTTTTAAAGTGTTCTAAAGTGTTGCCCAAAAGGAAAAAATCCCCATGAGGTGGCCAATGTTCTGTTGGGTTTTCCTGCTAAAACTGGATTTGGTAATCCTGGTGATTTAAACCAATTTAAATTGTTAAAATTTCTGTTGTATCCCCCTTTAAAATTTGTACATAAATTGTTTTTTTTTATCAACCCCCAAAAAATGCATCCAACCCCTTTCTTAAACTCTGTTAGTGAATCACCACGCTTTCCTTGGGCAGAGGTTCCACAGTCTCCCCGCTCTATTGGCCCTTTTAAAATTTAAAACATATTTATTATGTCCCCCCAAACCCGTCTTTTCTCAAATTCCCAAACCTTGCAAATTTTTGGTTTGCGTCCCCCCCGTCCCTTTTTTTTTTTTTGTTGCCCCCTTTGTCCTTTCAAGCTCACTGTCTTTTGGGCCTGTGCCCAAAATGACCTTTATTCCCATGGGGGCTCCCGTGATGATAGGGGAAAATAATTTCCCCCATCTGGTCTTCCCCCTTTTTAAAATCAACCCTGACCCTTAAAACCTTTGGGCTGCTGTGCCTGCCTGGCTGCTCGTTGTTTTCTGTCCCAGGTTTCCCAGTCCTTCTCCTTCCTTTTCCCCCAGTGTTTTTTCTTTAAAACTGTTCATGAAATGGATTTTTCCCCCCCAATGTGCAAAACCTTTGCTTTTATCAGTGTTAAACTATCTGCCACTTCTCTGCCCAGGCCTCCCAACCTTCCAATCCCTTTGTAAAAACATTATTTTTCTATTGTGTGGTTCCTTTGCGAGCTTGTTCTTTGCAAAGTCGATATTCTACTGTGCAATCCTGTAAGTCATTTTGAAAATTTAAAGGGATGGACCCATACTGCCCCCTGGGTACCCATGTAAAAGGGATCCGTCGAGTATGTTCCGTTAATTACCCCCCCTTTGTTTTCTATGAGTGGCCTTTTTCTTACCCACGCAAAAATTTTTTTCCAGTAAAGCATTCTCATTTTACTTCCCAAAACCTTTTTAAATGTGAAACAGTATCAAATGCTTTAGAAAAATCCAAATATATGACTCCAGGCCTATCCCGATCCAGTGGAACTAATTTCCCATAGAAGTGTGATTTAGCTGCGGACCCATCCTTCTAAACCCATGCTGGAACGGGGTTATAATTTATTTTCAGTGGATCTCCAGTGCTCTTAGAAAACCTTCAAACTTTTTTTCCCAACAGAGTTAAGCTTACCGGCCTAAGTTTCCGATCCTTTTTTTACCCCTTTTTGAAAATTGGCCCCACTTTGCTATGCGCCAATCCTTTTGGGCATACCCCGTTTTTACATCCCCTAAAAATAAAAATAGGGGCCCATCTATACTTTTTTTAACCCCTTTTGGGCCGTGGGGGGTATACCTAGGGCCTGGGGATTTGCCATTTTTTTCTTCCTAAGGCGGGGCTGCACTTCTTCCTGGGTTAGCAAAAAAATTTAAGTTGGAATTTTTTACCTCCTCCCTTTTCTCATCAACGAAACCACCTCCTCGGTAATACAGTGGGAACAAATTGTTTTTAATAGGTTTTCTTTGTTCTCATCCCCTCAATGGGATGTACGTCTCACGTGGGTGCCTAAATGGTTTTTTAAAAATCTCCCCTTTTAATTTTTTTTCTGCTATTTTTAACACCTTTCCCCGTCAATACGGGTTTAGGGCCCTCTAAGCGGGGAAAATTACCTTCCTCAAATTCTTTTTTTTGTGGCTCTATGACAAAAAGCTCTATTTAAGGAAAAAAAGAAAGTTTATTATATCATGGTCACTTTCCCCAGGTGCCCCCCAAACCCGACCTTTGTTACTCGTCAGTCATTTGTCAAAAATTAAGTTAGAAGGGGCCTTTTCCCCTATCGGTTCCTGCACCAATTGGGTTGAGATCTGGGGACTAAATAGGTCACTCCAGGGCCTTGAAATGCTTTTTACGAAAACCACTCCTTCATTGCCCTGCAGTGTGCTTGGGGTCATTGTCATGCTTAAAGACCAGCCACTTTCTCTTTTAATGCCCTTACGAGGAAGGGGTTTCCTCAAAATCTCAATAATGGGCCCCCTTTATTTTTTCATTTCACAATCAGTCTCCTGGGCCCTTTGCAGGAAACATACCCAAAACATGATTTTGCCCCCCTTGCTTCACATAGGATGGTGTTTTTGGTGCAAAAATCAGCATTTTCTCTCCTCCAAACAGACAATTTGTTTCTACCAAACGTTCACTTTATTTCTCTTTTCATATGAAATTCTCCAAAATACTCTTCTGGAAATCCAAAATCTCTCTAGCAATCTTTGACGGGCCCGGGGACGTACGGGGACACTTGGCACTGCAGGATGTGAGCGTGGGGGTGTAGTGTTTTTTCTGTGGTTCCTTTGTTCTTGGCCCCAGCCTATGCAGGTCATCCACGGGTCCCCCCGTGTGTTTATGGGATTTTTGTCACATTCTTGGGATCATTTTAAAACCCCAGGGGTGAATCTTGCGTGGTCGAGAGATTTTCAGTGGTCTTGTGGGTCTTGCGATTCAGTTTTCCCGCCGGGTGCAGGCAAATTTTTTTCGGTGCCCTTTGACAGCTTTTTGGGTCTTCCCATGTGGAGTTTGGGTGTAACGTTTGAATTGGGACAGGTTTTTTTAGCTGAAAAGTTCAAACGGGTGCCATTACTACGGGTAATGGCGGGAAGGTAGCCCTTAAAAAAGAGTTCGGTGTTTGGACAGTTTGTTGTTTGTGGTGAAAAAATATTATTCCCCCATAAATTTTCAAAAAAATTTTTTCCCAAATCAGACAATTCTTTCCAAATCAGAGTTACCTCCAGAAAGGTTGACATAGATAACAAGCTGTTGCGTAAGGAGGCAGAATGGACATTCAGACTTAAAACCTTTGTTACTTAGTTACATAGTTTGCAAGGCCGAAAAAAGACAGGCATCCATCCAATTCAGCCTATTTTGCTAAAATGTTGATACTGTGGATGGCAAAAACCCCCATGTGGTTAGAAGCCTATTGTCCTCATTTTTGTGAAAAAATAAAATACCATGGATCATTAGTTCATTCTCAAGAATGCCTAGTTCACTATTAACTTGTTACATTATTACGCCCTCACGCAACTGCAATCCCCCCGCACCCCCTTCACTTTCACCCCACTCATCTGATTCACCATGACAAGTTCCTCTGGCAGAGAGTTCCACAGTCTCAGTGCACTTACGGAAAAAAAGGCTTTGGAAATCAAGGCTCCATCTCTCACATGAGTGCTTGGATGCTCCATTTTCTCCAAAATGTCTGCACATTAAGGCCATCAAAAGGGAAAAAAAAGTTACTGGTGGCACCCTCTCGATCCCAATTACAAAGCGAAAACGCTGCATTTCCTTCCACCACCCAAATAGAGAGCAAAATGCAGGAAATGGAGCTGTGCTGATTGATCAATGGAGACATCTGTTGCGTCTGCTTCTCGTTCTTCAAATGTCACGGTGGAACAAAGTCAGCAATGTGACAGCAGTAGAGTGCCAAGTAGCCATAGTGGCAGCAGCAGCACCAAGCTTTGTGGCAGAAGCCTAATGGGTGACCTCCCGCAATCCTTATTTCCCACCCACCAACAGATGTATGCTCAGGGCAACACATAAGACTCACAGAGACTGGCTTAAGAATCATAGTGCACGACTATCTGCGTCTCAACACCGGATGTTTTTGGATATGTTCCAGACCCATATCGACGTCTGGGTATCCTAAAATGTGAATGCCCGTACTCAACTTGCACGCCATTGAGGTGTTGTCCTGACATGCAGCCCAGCGTCATATCTGAGCGGTCCTTCATGCACAGCTGGAGGGTGTCTTACAGACAAACGCATCAGCTTTCCACTGATAATTGTGGATCGTTGACTTTCATCTAGATGGAATCAGGCGGGGAATCTCTGATGATGCTGTGGCCCCAATTGCCTGGTCACCGATTAGTGCAGGTCTACTTCACTTCCTCTTCAAAAACAGAAATGGTCCTCTTGAAAAATTTTTGTTAAAATGATCATGTCTTACTGCAATTTTTATTTCAGTCCCCAAAAGGTCATTTTGCTGGTTTTGCAGTGGGGAGACTTATAAAGGGACAACTAATTGAACATGGTTTCATGGAAATACCGTATTCCATTTACTCACTTCTTCTTTAAAATTTTCACACTGTCAATGGTTTTGGGGTCATGGTGCTGTGAGATACAGCTATAATCAGGTCCTTTGGACAGAAATTGTGGCTTCTAAGTGCATTTATCACTCACTATTTTAACAGTGGCTAGATGTCTTTCTTTATAATTTTTGGGTCTGCTGCTGTGATATACAGATATTACTACAGGTCGTTTTTTAAAAAATGTGGTTCTAACAGAAATTTTGTTCTTCACAATTGTAAGAGTGGCACAAAGAGTCTTGTTTTGTATTTTTGGGGGATGTTGCTGTGATATTAACAGCTATATACAGAGTCCTATTATAATAAAAATTGTGGTTTCAAACAACATTTGTTTTCCCAATTGTCAAAGAGTGGCAAAGGGTATTGTTTTTGAATTTTTTTTTGGGGGCAATGTTGCTGTGAAATTACTGCTATAATTACAGGTCTTATTATAATAAAAATTTTTTTTTGGTTGGTTTCTAACAGACATTTGTCTTCAACAATTGTTAAATCAGTGGCCAAAGGGTCAAAGGTCTTAGCTCACACTTCCGCTTCCGCACTCTCTGCTTAACACTACTGTTTTTCCATTGTGCATACATCAGGGCATTTTTTGCCGTGTTAATAGAGTAGGACGCCAGCCTGGCTCTCACTGCCACCCACTGTAACTCCTGTCCTGCTGGGAAACATGCGTGTTAATAGCTGACGAACTCCAGCCTGGCTTTCACCGCACCCACTGTAATCCGGCCCTTCTAGCTGAACCTGCGTTATCCACAATTTACAGCCTCACCTGACTGGTCTGTATTTTTCCTTCATCCCATGACTGTAGAATGCAGGATTTTCAGACAGCCTCGTTGACCTATGGGGACATTAGTTTAGTTGGCTTAATCTTATAAGTCACGGTGGAACAATGTCACCCAGTAAAATGTAAAGTACCTCTAGCCACGCAGTATGGAAAACTAGTTGTTTTTTCATTTAGTTATTACTTACTGCAGAATTTATGCTGAGGTTCATAAGGGCACCTGTGCGGGTTTTGGGGTCATGCTGTGTTACAGGATATGGATAGGTCAATGTCCATTTTAACTAAAATGGTGGTAACTGACTACTTTCTTCCGGGCACTTTTTAATCTGTGGGTCATGCAGGTTTGAGGGTTCATGCTGCGGTCTAGGACAGCATAAGTCAATGTCCAGTTTAAACTTAAAATGTGGTTCAAATACTCCTTTCTTTTCGGAACTTTTTAATCTGTGGGTCATGCAGATGTAAGGGTATGCTTGCGGTCCATGACAGGGATAGTCAATGGCCAGTTCACTAAAATGGTTGGTTCAAAGGACTCCTTTTTCCGTGCACTTTTTAATCTGTGGGTCAGACAGTTTAAGGGTATGCTGCGGTCCAGGGACAAGGGAGGATAAGTTGATTATCAGTTTAACTAATTGGTGGTTCAAGACTCCTTTTTCAGGCATTTTTTTATCTGTGGGTCATGCAGATTTAAGGGTCATGCTGCGGTCCAGGACAGGGATTGTGATGTCTCTGTTAATTTTTAATTGGGTTGTTCAATGGACTCCTTTTTCAGGCAATTTTTAATCTGTGGGTAAGATAAGGGTTTAAGGGTCATGCTGTGGTACAGGACAGGTGTAGTCAATGTCCAGTTTAATTAATGGTGGTTCAAATACTACTTTCTTCCGGCATTTTTAATCTGTGGGTCTGACAGGTTTAAGGGTCATGCTGGAGTCTCCTGGACAGGGATACTCAATGTCCAGTTCAACTAAAATGATGGTTCAATTATTCTGCCTTCTGGCACTTTTAATTTCTGGGTCATGCAGGTTTAAGGGTCATGCTGTGGTACAGGACACGGGATAGTGTCATTGTCTATTTCTTTTATAACCTAATTGTCTTGCCTAAGATGTTGCATGTTTCCAGTTTAATGTTAGTGGATGTGTTATTTCTTGCTTTCTCCTCCCTATTTGGGTGTAATAATGAAGCTGTTGTTCCTCTCCCATAGACTTTAATGGTCATCGGCGATAATCTGTTATCGACTATCGGCATGATAATTGTTCAACTAAAACGGTGATTCAAAGACTACTTTTTCAGGCATTTTTTAATTTGTGGGTCATGCAGATTTAAGGGTTCTTCTTCAGTGCTGGTCTGGGTTTGTCGTTGTCCAGTCAACTAAAATGGTGGTTTCTAAGAATCCTTTTTCTGGGACTTGTTAATCTGGGGTCTCTTCAGGTTTGAGGGTCTTGCTGCGGCCATGGGCAGGATAGTTATGTTCCTGTGGATCTTTTTTGGTGGTGCTTTTATTTTTTTTTATTACTTTTTCCGGCACTTTTTAATCTGTGGGTCATGCAGATTTAAGGGTCATGCTGAGGTCCTGGACAGGGATAGTGATGTCCTGTTCTTCTAAAATGCGTGGTCAAAGATACTTTTTCAGGCAACTTGTTAAATCTGTGGTCTTGCAGATTTAAGGGTCATGCTGCGCGTCCAGGACAGGGATAGTCGATGTCCAGTTCAACTAAATGGTGGTTCTAACACTCATTTTTCAGGCCTTTTTAAATCTGTGGGTAAGAAGTTTAAGGGTCATGCTGCGGTCCTGGACAGTATAGTTGATGTCCAGTTTAACTAATATGGTGGTTTCAAATACTACTTCTTCAGGCACTTTTTTATCTGTGAGTCATGCAGGTTTAAGGGTCATGCTGTGGTACAGACATGTATAGTCAATGGTCCAGTTTACTAAAATAGGGTTCAAATAATACTTTCTTCCGCACTTTTAATCTCTGAGTCTTGCAGGTTGAGGATCATGCGCCTGTCCAGGAAAGGGAATAGTCAATGTCCAGTTCAAACTAAATTGGTGGTTCTATGACTCCTTTTCAGGCACTTTTTAAATCTGTGGATCATGCTGATTGAAGGGTCCTGCTGCGGTGCAGACAGGGATAGTCGTTGTCAGTTCAATCTAAATGGTGGTTGAAAGACTTCTTTTTCGGACTTTTTATCTGTGGGTCGAAAGGTTTATGGGTTATGCTGCGGTCCAGGACAGGGATAGTCTATGTCCAAGTTCAACTAAAATGGTGGTTCAAAGTCTACTTTTCTTCCGGCACTTTTTAATTGGTGGGCTCATGGCGGTTTAGGTCATGCTGCGGTCAGGACAGACATAAGTTCAATGTCCAGTTCAACTAATTTGGTGTTGAAAGACTGTCCTTTTTCCGGCACTTTTTAATCTGTGGGTCATGCAGGTTTGAGGGTCATGCTGTGGTACAGGACAGATATAGTCATAGTCCTGTTCAACTAAAATGGTGGTTAAAAGACTCCTTTTTCAGGCACTTTTTATCTGTGGGTCATGCAGATTTAAGGGTCATGCTGCGGTCAAGGACAGGTATAGTCAATGTCAGTTCAACTAAAATGGTGGTTCAAAGATTCCTTTTCCGGCACTTTTAATTGTGGGTCAGGACAGGTTTAAGGGTCCTGCTGCGTTCCGGACAGGATACTCCAATGTCCAGTTCAACTAAAATGATGGTTCAAATGTGTAACGATTTGAGGGTGGATCCATGGACACCGCAGGGATGGCGTAAGCCACATACCATGGCAGTGGAATTCTAAGTGGGACCGGTTTTCACACGAGCCCGCCGCATAGCGCGGTTGGTCTATGCTGTGGCGGGTTGTCCTCCAGGTCACTACCCCTGGCGGGCTTGCTGCCTGGTGGCGGCCAAGGGTGTGTGGTAAGGAACGGCAGCAGCTCGTAGTCGAGGACTGACAGAAAGGTCAGGACAGGCGGCTTCTGGTTTCGTGGAGGTAGACAAGCAGGTGGTCGGGGCAGGCGGATGATTCTTAGACGGTAGACGTATCAGAGGGTCGGTACAAAGGAAGGCAATTCTGGAATGCTCGGACCCTTTCACAATGGGTATGAACACCAAGGATCGGCGAGGGTGGCTGAAGTGACGGATAAATTGGGATGCAGTGGCCGGAAATGAACCAATTACCGGCGCCACTGCCCCTTTAAAAATTCAAATTGCCGGCGTGCGCCGCCCAGGTGCGGAGCTACGCGCCGGGACCGGAAGCAGCCTGAGCAGGAGCGTGGCGTGTAAGTGCATTTGCCGGCGGGGATCGGGAGGCAGGCGGACCCACCCGACGTGCGGGACGGGGTCCGCTCGCCCCATCCACCGTCCCGCGGCATGCACTTACCCGGCCACGCTCCTGCTCAGGCTGCTTCCGGGTCCCGGCGCGTAGCTCCTGCACATAGGGGCGGCCGCGCACGCCGGCTATTGAATTTAACAGGGGCAGGTGCGCCGGTAATTGTTCATTGCGGCACTGCTATATTTTGTCCGGTCACTTCCTGCCAGCCCTCGCCGGATCCTTGGTGTTCATACCCATTGTGAAAGTGTTCTTGAGCATTCCAGTATTGCCTTCTGTTTGTACCGAACCCTCTGCTTCGTCTCACCGTCTATAGAATCTTGCCGCCTGCCCCGACCACTGCTTGTCTACCGTCCACGAAACAGAGCCGCCTGTCATGACCTTCTGTCTGTCCTGACTGACGAGCCTGCTGCCGTTCCTGTGTCCTCACACCCTTGGCCGACACCGCAGGCACAAGTCCCCGCCAGTGGTAAGTGACCTGGTGGACACCCGCCACAGCCATGGGACATTCACGTTTGCGGGGGCTCTGGTGAAAAAACCGGGTCCCCCACTTAGTTTTCCACTCCATGGTAGGGGCTTACGCCATCGCCTGCGGTGGTCCAGTGGATCCACCTCCAGAATCGTTACAATTTGAACCATCATTTTAGTTGAACTGGACATTGAGTATCCCTGTCCTGGAACGCAGCAGGACCCTTAAACCTGTCTGACCCACAGATATTAATAAGTGCCGGAAAAAGAATCTTGAACACCATTTTGTTGAACCTGGACCCCATTGTCTGATACCTGTCTTAGACCGCTGCATGACCCTTAAATCTGCATGTCCCTCAGATATAAAGTGCCTGATAAGGAGTCTTTTTTAACCACACATTTTAGTTGAATCAGGGACTATGATATATCTAGTCCTGTTCCACTGCATGTCCCTCAAAACCTGCATGACCCACAGATTAAAAAGTGCCGGAAAAAAGGAAAAAGGAGTCTTTATCAATTTTTGTTGAACTGGACATTGACTATGTCAGTCTGGTCGCAAGCATGACCCTGCTTAAAAACACGCGATGACCCACTGATTTAAAAAAGTGCCGGAGAAAGTAAGTCTTTGAAACCTCCATTTTGTTGAACTGGACATTGTATCCCTGTCCGGGGACGCGAGAATAACCCTTACCTGTCTGACCACAGATTAAAAAAGTGCCGGAAAAAGAAGTATTTCAACCACCATTTTTGTTGAACGGACATCGACTTTCCCTGTCCTGCTCCGCAGCAGGGACCCTTAAATCTGCCATGATCCAAGATTAATAAAGTGCCATGAAAAAAGGAGTCTTTGAACCACCATTTTAGTTGAACTGGACATTGACTATCCTTCCTGGACCGGCGCTATGATCCTCAAAACCTGCATGACTCAGGAGATTAAAAAGTGCTGGATGTAAGTAGTATTTGAACCAATATTTTAGTAATCTGGACATTGAATATACTTGTCCTGTACCACTGCAGGACCCTTAAACCCTGCACATGACCCACAGGAGTAAAATGTGCCGGAAGTTAGTGTATTTGAACCACCATTTTAGATTAAACTGGACTTCAACTTTACATGTCATGGATCCAGCAGCTTGGCAATTTTTTATCCTGTCTTACCCCAGGTTAAAATGTGCCTGAAAATTGTGTGTGTGACCACCACTTTTTAGTAGACTGAGACATCGGGTATTTCCTGTCCCGGCGACAGCAGCATGACCCTTAAATCTGCTATGACCCTCAGATTATCAAGGCTCTGAATAAAGGATGTCTTTGATCCACCGATTTTAGTTGAACTGGTCACTCAAACTATCCTGTACTGGGAACCCGCAGCATGACCCTTAAATCTGCTGGACCCACAGATTAAAAAGTGCCGGAAGAAAGTTGTATTTGAACCACCATTTTAGGTTAAATGGACATTAACTATGACTCCTGGGCGCAAGCTATGACCCTCAACCTGCAAGACCCCACTGATTAACATTGTGGCTGAAAATAGTTGTCTTTGAACCACCATTTTAGTTGAACTGGACATCGACTATCCCACCTGTCTGCCACTGCAGAAGTACCCTTAATTATGCAAGTTCGCCACTAAGATTTTAAAATGCCTGAAAAATGTTGTAGTCTTTGAATCTCCGTTTAGTTGAACAATTATCATGCCGATAGTCGAACAGATTATCGCCCGTCCGATGAACATTTAAAGTCTATGGAGGGAATAACAGTTCATTATTCACCCAATTAGGGGGACGAAGAAGTAGAATTAATTCCATCAACAGTTAAACTCGGTTTCATGGCTACTACTTTAGGCAAGTCAATGGTGGTTTTAAATGTTTATTGGTCTTTTTCACTATCCCTCTGTCTGTACTCTCAGCATGACCTTAACCTGCATGACCCAGATAGTTAATAGTGCCTGAAGGCAGATTTATTTGATACATCATTTTTGTTTTGAAGCGCGACATTGAGTATTCCCTGTCCTGGAAACGCAGCATGACCCTTAAAACTGTCTGACCACAACTGATTAATTAAGTGCCGGAAGAAAGTAGTATTTGAACCACCATATTTTAGTTAAATGGACTTTGGCTTCACTGTCTGTAACACAGCATGACCTTAACCTGTCTTACCCACAGATTAAATGTGCCTGTATAATGGACAAGTCTTGAAACAACCCTTTTAAATGAACTGGACATTCAACTTTACCTGTCCTGGACCGCAGCATGACCTTAAATCTGCGATGACCCACAGGTTTAAAAAAATGCCTGGGAAAAGGAGTTTTGAACACCATTGTAGTTTAACGTGGATATCAAAACTATCCCTCCTGTCCTGGACCGCAGCTTGACCCCTTAAACCTGTCTGACCACAGATTAAAAAAAGTGCCGGAAACAGGAGTCTTTGAACAACCATTTTAGTTGAAATGGACATTGACTATACTGCTCCTGGATCCGCATGCATGGACCCTTTAATTCTGCATGGACGCACAGATTAAAAAGTGCCTGGGAAGAGAAAGGAGAAAGGAGTATGTTGAACCACCTTTTTAGTTATACTGGACAGAACTTGCCTGTCCTAGGACCGCAGCATGACCTCAAACCTGCATGACCCTCGATTAATAATAGTGCAGGATTGAAAGTAGTATTTTAACCACCATTTTTAGTGAAACTGGACATTGGACTATCCATATCCTGTATCTCAGCATGACCCAAATAACCCGCATATGGTGCCCGTATGGAACATCAGCTCAGAAAAATTTCGCATTAAGAAATTATACTATATGAAAAACTACAAGTTTCCAATAATGCTGTGGCTAGAGGTACTTGTGACATTTTACTGGTGACATGTTCCACTCGTGTCATTAGTAATGTGAAGCCACGAACAAATGTCCCAGAGGTCAACGATAGGCCTGTGATGAAATATCCTGATTCTACTGATAAGTGGTTGAATGGGATATTTCTGACCAGGCAGGTGAGGCTGTAAATGTGGATAACGAGGTTCGCTAGAAGGGCCGGAGTTACAGTGGTGCGGTGAAAGCCAGGGCTGCGTGTTCGTCATCTATTAACACGAGGGTTCAGATAGGCAGGACTGGAGTTAAGTGGGTGCAGTGAGAGCAGGCTGGCGTGAGCGTTCATTATTTAACAACTGGCAAAAATGCCCTTATGAGTGCAGCAATGAAAAACTGTTGGTTTGTATAGCAAAGTGCTAGGATAGCGGAGAACGGAGAAGTGTGAGCTAAGACCTTTGACCCTTTGGCCATGTTTTACCAATTGTGAAGACATATGTCTGTTAGAAACCACTTTTTTTATAATAAGACCTTTAGTTTAGCTGTATTTTCACGAAACATGCCCCCAAAAATCAAAAACATGACCCTTTGGCACTCTATATTGACAATTAGGGTACAACCAAAAGTCTGTTTGAAACCACAATTTTTTTTATATTAGACCTGTATTATAGCTGTAATTCACAGCAAATGCCCCCAAAAATTCAAAACATGATCTTTGGCCACTCTTGACAATTGTGAAGAACAAATTTCTGGTAGAAACCAACATTTTTTAAAATAGAGACCTGTAGTATAGCTGTTTTCACTGCTGCATGACCAAAAAAATTATTAAAGATGACTTCTATCAGCCACTGTTAAAATTTGTGAGGGAGAGAAATGCCACTTAGAAGCCACATTTTGTTCCAAGGACCTTGATTATAGCTGTATCTACTGCACCATGACCCCAAAACCATTGAAGTGTGAAAAATTTATCGATTGAGTGAGGTAATGGAATTACGGTATTTCCTGAAAACCTTGTACAATTAGTGTTCTTTTATAGTTATCCCCACTGCCAAAACCAGCAAATGACCTTTTGGGAATGAGAATAAAAATTGCTGTTAAATGATCATTTTCAATAATTAATTTTTCTAAGAGGACCATTTCTGTTTGAAGTGGAATGTGATGTTAGACCGGGCTACTATATCGGTGAGCCTCGGGCCAATTGGTGGCCAATGCATCATCAGAGATTCCACGCCTGATTATCTTGATGAAAGTCAAACGATCCACTTTATCAGTGGAAAGCCGGTTGCGTTTGTCTCTGTTATGAATCCTCCAGCTGCTGCTGAGAGGTCATCCGCTCAGATATGACGATGGATGCCTGGGGCAGGACACACCTCTTTTGGCGTGGCAATGTGAAGTTCGGGCAATTCATCCAATTTGGGTTTACCCCAGAAAGTCGATTGGGTCTGGAACATATCCAAAAATACTTCGGGTTTGTTGAGACGCCAGATAGTCGTTGCACTATGATCTTAAGCCAGTCTCTGTGTGTCGTATGTGTGCCCTGCATTACATCTGTTGGTGGGGTGGTAAATAAGGATTGCGGGAGGTCACCCATTAGGCTTCTGCCACAAAGCTTGGTGCTGCTGCTGCCACTATGGCTACTTGGCACTCTACTGCTAGTGTCACAGTGCTGACGTGTTCCTACCGTGACATTTGAAGAACGTGAAAGCAGACGCAAACAGATGTCTCAGGTGATCTATCAGCACGTCTCCATTTCCTGCATTTGCTCTCTATTTGGTAGTGGGTTGGAAGGAAAGTGTGCGTTTCGCTTTGTAATGGGGACTGAGGAGGGTGCCCACCAGTACTGTTTTTACTTTGATGGCCTTTAATGTGCAGACATTTTGGAGAGAAATGGAGCATCCAAGCACTCATGTTTGAGAGATGGAGCCTTGATTTCCAAAGCCTTTGTTTTCCTGTAGTGCACTGAGAACTGTGGAAACTCTTGCCAAAGGAACTTGTCATGGATGAATTCAGTAACAGAGTGAAAAAGGGTCTGGATGCATTTCTAGAGCGTAATAATGTAACAAGTTATAGTGACTAGGATTCTTGAGAAGGAACGTTGATCCAGGGATTTTATTTTTCACTAAAATGAGGACAATTGGCTTCTACCTCATGGGGGGGATTTTTCATGTACCTCTGATCAACATTTTAGCATAAATAGGCTGAAATTGGATGGATGCTGTCTTTTTTCGGCCTTGCAAACTATGTAACTAAGTAACAAAGGTTTTAAGTCTGAATGTCCATTCTGCCTCCTTACGCAAAAGCTTGTTATCTATGTCAACCTTTCTGGAGGTAACTCTGATTTGGAAAGAATTGTCTGATTTGGAAAGAATTTATTTGAAATATGTGGAAAATAAGTATTTGGTCACTTCATACAAGCAAGATTCTGCTCTACACACCTGTAACTTCTTCTTTAAAGAGGCTACTCTGTCCTCCGACTCATTACCTGTTGTAATGGCACCTGTTTGAAACTTATCTGCATAAAAGACACCTGTCCCACAACTTCAAACAGTTACACTCCAAAACTCCAACTATGTGAAGACCAATAGCTTTCAAAGACCACCAGAAACCAAATTGTAGCCCTGCACAGGCTGGAAGACTCGAATCTGCAAGAACTACGAGAACATGTTAATCTCTCTCGATCAACGCAAGATTCCCCCATGGGGTTTAAAAATGATCCAGAATGGGAGCAAAGATCCCTAACCCCGGGGGGACCTAGGGGTGCCTGATAGAGCTGGGACCAAACGTAAAAAAGGTCCTCAGAAAACACTACCCCACCATCGACTCCATCCTGCATGCCGACGTGTCCCCAGTTTTTGTCCCGGGCCCCGTCAGAAGTTTCCCTAGAGAGTTTTTGGATGATCCAGAAAAGGGATTGGGGGAATTTCATATGATAAGATGAAATCAAAGTAGAACCGTTTGGTAAGAAACACAACTTTGTCGTGTTTGGGGAGGAAAATGCTGGTTGCTCCAAAAAACACCCTCCCATGTGAAGCTGGGGTGGCAAAATTTTCTTTGGTCTTTTTTCCCTGCAAAGGGACCGGATGACTGATCTTGTACATGAAAGAATGAAAGGGGCCATGTATTGTGAGTTTTTTGGGGCAAACCTCCTTCCTCAGTAAGGGATTTAAAGATGAAACGTGGGGGTCTTTTAAGCATGCAATGATCCCAAGAACTGCCAGGGCAATGAAGGGTGGCTTCGTAAAAGCATTTCAAGGGCCTGGAGTGACCTGTTTGTCTCCAGATCTAACCAAATGGTGCAGGAACCGATGAGGGAAAAGGGCCCTTCTAGACTTTTAAAATTGACTAATAGATCTGACAGAGTAACAAAGGTTTAGGTTGAGGGGCACCTAGGGGAATAGTGCCATGAATAATAAACTTTTTTTTTTTCCTTCAATAGGCTTTTTGTCATAGAGCCACAAAAAACACTGAAATTTTGGGGAAGGTAATTTTACCCCGCTTAGAGGGCCCTAAACCGTATTGCTGGGAAAGGTGTTTAAAAATAGCAGAACAAAAAAAAATTTAAAGGGAGATCTTTAAAAACCCTCTTAGGCACCCCCCGTGGACGTACATACCATATAGAGGGCGATGGAACAAAGAAACCATTAAAACAATTTTTTCTCCACGTATTTACCCAGGGGGATGAGCTTCCTGTTGATGGCAAAGGGGGGAGGTAAATTCCAACTTAAAATGTTTTTTGTTAACCCAGGAAGAAGTGCAGCCCCCCTTGGAAAATTAAAATAGGCAAATCCCAGGCCCTGACGGTTTTC